>CAVNYO010000146.1:0-183977 GCA_963692855.1 Mycena citricolor | reverse complement strand
TTTCCTCAGCATCATCTTCCGAGTCCGCAGACGACCCATAGTCGTATTTGCGCTGGGAAGGCGATTTCCGGCGTTGCTGTCTCTGATTATCTTGGGGTACGTTAGCAATGTGTGGCTCCGAAAGTCCTTTAGAAATATCACCTTGCTCTTCATCAGACAACTCGGAGTCCGAGCCACCAAAGATTGCTCTTGCAAGATGCTGGTAGTGATGAGCCAAGGTGTGAGATATGGGAAGCAGCGGAGAGCGAACGAACCTCGTTTGGGACGGTTGCCATTGTAAATGACAGTACTCCAAATGTGCGTTCGTGGGCTAAACGGTGCTTTGCGTTGTGACAGCAATGTCACGCGCAGGTCAGCATCGTCACTTGATGTTCCTCCTCATCGTTCAGAATCATTCGCGCTGAACAGGTTTGCCGTTTGACAGAGTGCCTTGGAGTGCGGCTTAGTCAACTCTCTAAGCGGGGAACCACAGATGCACATGCGTGAGTCTGTCGTCTCCATATCGAAGGCTCACTTCCAGTTCAGCAGACTTAGTCGGTGGATTGTCCATTCCAGTGAAGGGAACGCCGAGCAGCATTTGAAGTTTGAAGCTTGAAGTTTTAAAGGAGACCGATGTCGACGAGTCCTTCATCCCGTGAACATTTTGTCAAAGTCCGCAGGCGATCAACGTTCCAAGTCCACCTCGTGTCGCCTGTGTTTTCCATGGCTGAGCGGGCCGGGTCTCGCCGGACAGTTTCATCTCACGGATGACATCAATGATCGCGTAATGCTCGCACACGAAAACACGCAGATCTATGCGGCCCTTTTTACCGACCTGCCTCTTACCAGCCCACCTGGAGCCAGCCGAGGAAATGTGTCCAATGCTTCCACCTCCTAGCTCAACCTACACTGCATTCAAGCTTTCTGCACTCCTCTTCTGGTCCTATTCCCCATTACGACACTCCACTCGATTGGTACACCAGCCCCGCCATTTCAAGAGGCGATGGCGGTCGAACTCCCTTCTCATCCCCCAGCTCTCTTCCCACCCTCGGAACGACGCGACCGACATGGTTTCAACGCTACGGAGTACGGCACCAGTTTTGCCCCACCGATTGACGCCACTGGATCATCGTTCCTCCCATGCTGAACATACAGCACGTCCTCGCGCTAAATCCTCGGGCCCATTCCACCCATTCGCCAGAGGACGCGAACCCTCTCTTCGCTCGCGGCGAACCCCCGGCATCCTCCGTTTCTCCGAGCGGCGAAACAGCCCCGAGTTCTGGCGATGCTTCTGGCGTGTTCTAGCTGGGCCACTGCATGGGCTCTTTTCAACACATGTCGCGACATTCGGGACTTCATCTATTGCCCTGAACTCAGGGACGTGATCTTGTCCCGCTTCGTTCCTGACTACGCTGCATGTTTGCGCGTGTCTGACCCGCGTCGGTTGACGAAGGTGCCGATCGCGTTGACGGAATTGAATACCCTCAGTGCGCGCCCATTCTGTCTGATGGATTGATCTGATAAGTGGACAGTGATCTCTCGAGCAGTGCCTCTGCACCGGTTTCCGATGCATGCCCTGACATGTGTCTCCGGACTCTTGCCCAACGTCGATGATCTTGAGCGGGAGGAAACACGGAAGTTGACGACATTTGCGCTGGTCCATACCCGCTTCGTGCTTCTACTCCAGTCGCTGGCGCACAGTTCGATCTTGTCTCCACCCCCGAGCAACATGAACTCACGCTTAGACTCCGGCCCGAACCGAGATTGCGACAGCTCAACTTTCCGCCCCCCTTGTCCCATAACTCTGCCTCAGAACCATCGCCGGTGTCCCGGGGTCGAAAGAATTCCGTCGGATCCCGCAAAAGCTCCGACTCGGTTCGATCGGACACCACCTCGCTGGTTACACGTAGTCTCTCTCGCCCTGCGAACAGGTTGTCCATCTTTCGAACAGGCTCAAAGGCTCCTCCGCCTCCGGCATCCGAGCCCCGCTCGCTGAGGCACTACACCTCTGGTTGGCGGCATGCGCTGCAGCGGGCCTCCGGCTCATTCTCGGACGACGAATGGGGACGAAAGAAACCACTTGAACGGGCCCACCGGCGACTGGCTTCGGTTAACCTTTCAAGCGGCTCTTCGTCACTCTCGAGCCCCTCTCCTCCCTTTTCACGCGATTCGACCGTTGAATCGTCGCCTATCCGACGCGACGTGTCAACACACGACCTAAGTTTGGCCACACAACGAACCCGTGCCCCTATTTTGCGTGTGTTTGTGCCGTGCACCGAAATGGAGCGGGACGACGAGGAAGGATCGATTGCCCAGTGCGAGGATCAGCTCTATGACGCTGGGCTCTGGCCCTATCTGTCGCTCGGGGACATCGTCTGCAACTTTGGCTACGTTCCTCCCGCGAGTCCTGATGTGTCTGACGGCAGTTTGCCGGATGCGACGAGAGAAATTGTTTCTCGAAGTACATGGCTCCTATTCGATGGCCGCAGGCTTGTCCCATATAGTCCTCCAGAATCACTCCCTCTGAGCGATCCTACGATGCTTCCGTCACCGTTCTACTTCATTCACATTATTCCGCCACTCTCGGATCCCCTGTTCACCGTTCGAGGGTTTCCGGCATGCGACGATATCCCTCAGCTGACATTAGTCACCGTCTCAGCGAAGGTCCGCAGCCCCCATTCGCCGCTAGGCTATGCTCTCGTGAAGAAGTCTGCATGGACTGCACGTGTTTGGCGCCGAGTAGCTCAGGATGACGAGATGGGACAGGGCTGGCAGGGCGAATGGATTCTCGAAGCCGATGGAACCCTGGAGGGGCAGAGGATCCTTGTCAACTGTCTGCGCGGAGTCACAGGCCCGTATAGGCAGTGGCAGATCGTCCGGGAAAAGTGTGCAGGAGACAGACTATACCTCAGGTACGTGACCTGTCATCTCCAGTCCTGAATTGCATTGACTAATGGCTTGAAGACTAATCAAGACATTCGCGAGCAAACGTAGTACTATCTCCCGACTAACGAACCATGCATCTCAAATGACCGTCTAGACTATGTAGAGAATTCCAGACTATTACTCATCATCATTCAAAATGGACCACATCGGACACTTGTAACAGTATTATACCACATTGCTAATTATCAAGACTGCTGGCATAAACATGCTTCGTGCACGTAACAGCGACGGTCGAGATAAATTTCAGCCAGATCACAGCAAAAAGAAATGTTGATATGGTTAAATTCTCAGTCACCTAACACAGCAGCATGGCGCAGTCTGGGAGCGCGCGGGGCCCATAACCCCGAGGTCACTCGATCGAAACGAGTTGCTGCTATCTTCTTTTCCTCCAATTCTTTTTTGATTGCAGCCCTGCCCGAGAATCCGTCCCTGTGAGATTTGACTTGGACCGTACTTCTGGAGCTGTCCACGTCCGGGAGAGATGTAAACGGGAAATCCTAACATGATGCTTTCATTTTTCTTGGTGCGTCCGTCGATGAATTGCCTCTCCCGGAAATCAGGAGTAAGATTGCTTGTAGCTGCTTGCCCATCACCGTTCCCGTCAAGCCAAAAATTATGCGAAACCTCAAGAAGACCTCCACAACACGATTACCGCAGGCTCTTGCCGAACAGATCCGGGAGGGTATGCACCAAGAGTGCGATTCACTTGACGCTACTGACATTATCTGCAAGGGTCCGATTCCAATGGGATGCGGCACAGAAAGCAGACGGCCGGCAGCGGGAAGGTAAGGACGCGTTCGGTCGGAGTCCATCGACTGCTGTACAGACTTCTTCTCAGATCTCCCGAAAAGCGCTAAGAAAGCAGGAGCGTCTCGATACAAAACAACGCAAGGCGCATTTCTTCGCCGCGCCTCAAAGCGCGAAACGCGTAGCCGAGGAAGAGCACACCGATTCGCCTCAGCGCAAGAAGGTCAAGCTCGGTGCACCGACGGCGACTCCGGTGCTGACTCCTGCCCCGGCGAAAGTCACAAACGCATCGGTAGCGAAAACGGCTGGTGCTTCCGCGAAGACTGGTCCGGGGCTTCCTGCCCCGAAGGCCAAGCCGAAGCAGACGGCTCTCGAAAAGCTGGTTGGACGGGCGGGATCCGGTCCATCCCTCCGGATTCCTCGGACGCAGAGGGAAGAGGAAGAGGACGCGTACATCGCCTACCTGGAAGGCAAGCTTGGGTACTCCAAAGGTAAAGGCAAAAGCGAGGGGGACGGCCTTGACGGTGTGTCGTCTTGACTCTGACTGCTCAATGGTGGCTTGATTAATTGCAGACTTGTTCGACTTTACGACTTCCCTGGAGGGGATCGGACGGGTGAGCGACTTCTGTTCCCGCATTGACCGAGTTGTTGATCATCCGTGCTCGGCTGTAGACCGGCGACGGCTTGGCCAGTGCGGGAGAGGAGTCGGGGTCTGTAGGAGAAGAAGACTTCGAAATGGACGATCAGGAAGACGAAAGCAAGGAAGTGGGCGTATCAGACGAAGAAGCTAGCAGTGAAGAGGATCTCGATGATGATGATGAGGAGGAGTGGACAGGTATCCAGGCTGACGAAGAGGAAGAAACTACAAAGCCAATAACGTCACAATCGACACCAGGTCAGTCGTATGACGAGCATCTATCTACCTTCGCTTAAGATTTACATTCTCCGCAGGGACGGCTTATGTTCCTCCTCATCTTCGAAACCAGCAAAAGGGGGAGAAGACTCGGAGGCCCTCTTGAAGCTGAATAGACAACTGAAAGGTTTCCTGAACAGGTACATCGCACGCTCTCCCCTCGTTTGCCTCTGATGATTTCCCAGAATGACAGAACAAAACATTGCTTCTATCTTGGATAGCATTGAGGAGGCCTACCGCAAGAATCGGCGCAACGGTACGTGATACAGTGTTGACCAATATGTTTCTTGAATCCTCGTCCAGATGTAACATCCACGTTGACCACGTTAATCATCAACAGCATCGCTTCGCATTCCTCTCTTTTGGATTCCTTTGTCGTGCTTTACGCGGCATTTGTATCCAGTCTCCATAAGATCGTGGGCATTGAATTTGGTGAGATTGCGAGCCGCACACGCCCGACATGAACCTGGCACTAAAGCATCCGGGTCTAGCGGCCTACTTCGTGCAACACGTCGTGTCCGAGTACGAAAGACACCGCTCAGAGCTCGATGGCGAGCCGGTGGACGTAAACCAAGAGTCGACGAGGGGGAAAGAGTGCTCCAACTTGATCGTGCTCCTCTCTGAGCTCTATAACTTTCAGGTTGTGTCCTGTGTGCTCGTATATGATCTTATCCGCGGCCTCCTGGACGGCGAATTGTCCGAGTTCAATGTGGAGTTGTTGCTCAAGATCGTTCGTAGTGCGTTTCTCACTGGGATTGTTCCAAGGAGCTGCTCCTGACTTGTCGCAGACTCTGGGCAGCAGCTACGGCAAGACGATCCATCCGCGCTGAAGGACATCATCCAGATCGTCCAAAACACCATCTCGGATGGTGACGAAATTTTGAGGTGATCTCGCCAGCCCCTGAACATGCCCCCGTTGGATGCTGATGACCCCGCAGCTCTCGCACAAGATTCATGGTCGAGACGCTGACCAATCTGAAGAACAACAAGTTGAAGCGGAACGTCACGCAAAATCAGGGTGGCGACGCGGTCGAG
Organism: Mycena citricolor; assembly: GCA_963692855.1. Lineage (NCBI taxonomy): Eukaryota > Fungi > Basidiomycota > Agaricomycetes > Agaricales > Mycenaceae > Mycena > Mycena citricolor. The sequence continues at coordinate 178,357 of CAVNYO010000146.1, read as the reverse complement.
CGCATGAAAAAGTTCCTGACTGGACTGGGAAAGACGCGGCATGTGGTAGCGCACGAGCCTCTGCGCGTCAGTCTGCAGGACCTCCACGCCGCAGAGACCAAGGGAAAGTGGTGGCTCGTCGGCGCCGCTTGGGGCGGCGATCCCCTGGTCGATAGACAGCAGCAAGCCACCCCTGCCGTCGCTGTCACGGCGGACACGGACGGCGGGGACAGCTCGCTCGTCAAGCTGGCCCGCAAACAGGGCATGAACACTGCCATTCGACGCAGCATCTTTATCGTGCTGATGAGCTCCGACGTACGTGGTTTACGAACTAGCTTCTTTTTTCGTCGCGCTAAGCCTCGACATGCGCAGGACTACGTCGATGCTTGTGACCGCCTCTCTCAACTCAACCTGACCGAGGTGCAGCAGCGTGAGATTGTGCGCGTGCTATTGCACTGTTGCGGAAATGTGCGTTGCGAAGCGCTATTGATCGAGCGCGCGACTGACGTTGTCTCAGGAGAAGACCTACAACCCATACTACGCGCTTGTCTGCCAGCACCTCTGCCGCTCGTCCCACTCGTACAAAATCACACTCCAGTTCTGTTTGTGGGACTTTCTGCGCGATCTGGGAGAGTCCAGTGTTGGCGGCCAAGCCGTGATCAAGAACCTCAAGGAGGACGAAGACGGCTTTGGCCTCAAATCCATCTCGCAGACGAGGCTGAGGAACGTGGCTCAGGCGTATGGGTGGTGGATAGCTAGGGACAGCGTGTCGTTGACTATCCTGAAGGCAAGGGGGTCGCCGCCCCTCTCTAGACCCTCGACTCATGTTTTCCAGCCCGTCGACTTTACCACCCTCAAACCGCAGTCGTTCAAGTTCCTGAAAGAGCTCGTCGTGCAGGTCTTCATCTGCAGCCAGTCGGTCACGCCGGTGCTCTCCGCCGCTGGGATCCCCATGTCGCGGAACCGCGCGCCGGTCGAGGAGATATTCCTCAAAGCGAGCCGCATCGAAACGCTTGCGATGGGTCTCGTGTACTTCCTCACAGAAGCTTTCCGTCGCGTGGCGGACGACGCGGAGATCGACGACGCCGCGACGCCGCTCGTGCGATGGGCGGCTGGGCTTGCCAAGGAGACTCTACGGACAGGGGTGGATATAGGACAAACTATGTAACCGGTAACTTGCGAATGACTGGTCATGACTGGCTACACGCGTCCTACATGTCGACGATGTTGAGCACGTCGAAGGGAATGACGCGGAAGGCTGCGGTGAACGTGAGCGCGTCGGCCACGATGATATTCTCGAAGTCGTCGTGCATGAGGATCTAAGTGAGGCATCTGTTCAGTGGGATGACGATCTCCAGGTCAGGGAGCCTCTGACCTCGAAGAGCTTAGCAAAGCTCTCTCCCTCGAAGATGGCCATGCCGTCCCACTCGCTCTGGGCGTCCTGGTCACACAGCGAGCCCAGCTTCGACTCGACGATCTGGTTCAGCGCGAAGACGTTGGTGTGGCACTGCTCAGCGCTCAGTCCCGATGAGAAATGCGGCACAATACAAACGGAAGGATGCTGTTGTTGCACTCGCCTGCTCGTACTTGATGAGGTTCGTCTTGCAGATGTCGAGTGACCGGAACAGTGGCGCGTGGGTCTCGATCCAGTACTGCATAAACTGCTCCTTGGTGTGGTCGTCCCGCTTCTTCATGAGGATGGCGATGCGGAACGCGCGCTCGTTGGGAGTGTACTCGGAGACGTCGGTCATCTGGATATCTGTTGCTGGGGAATCGTCTCTTTTTTCGTGCAGGCCCTTATATACGATCCAGTCGTTCCAGAATGGTATCCGTGCACGGGTCATGCTCGCGCCCGAAAGTCTCATTCGAGCTGCTGTGCGTATGTCTTTCATCTCCTGAGAGATTGCGAGTAGCCCCAATGCTGCGCGAATAGAACACACGCACACGTACAATAGGGATGAGGATAGCAAGCTAGGTGATAACAGTGTATATAACAGTATAAGTAATATATGGTATGATGTCCACACAAACCCGAACAGATACAGAACCCAATGCCCAAAGGTACACGAAGCATATTAAGCCCCCGTACAAACAGCCGTTGGGGCCGGCGAGTTCAAAGCACTCCACGCATCGTAGTACACACATCCCGCCACGGCAGTCACCGCCGCCGACGAGCCCGCAGAGTTGAACCACCCGCTACCGATACTCACTGTCGGCGCGACCCGTGTCACAGCGCCGGTCCCGGTCGCGGTTGACGTTGGCGTCGGGGTCACGAACGTCAGGCTGCGCACAGTGGCGGTGGCGGTGTACGTCGGCAGAAGCGTGACTGGCGCGGCCACGTGAGAGATCGTCGCGGGCGGCCACTGGCCGAATGACGCGATGGCAGTCGGATCGATGGTGCCTGCTCCCAGTCCACCGGTCTGCCACGCGCTGTAAGTGCCATTGAACACCGGCCCGACCACGTTTAGCGATGCGCATGTTCCAATCGAGGTGCGCGGATCCGTGGGCATCCACCCGCCTTCGAGACCGAGCTGGTACGACCACAAGGGAGCACGCACGACACCGTCCGTCGCATTGCCAATCTGACTCCCGTCAGTTCCGCATTCGATACCTGATTTATGTTGCATAACCGACCTTCCATGTCCAGAAGAACCAGTTCTGCATCGCATCCATGCTCGCGAGCGCATATTCATGCAGACCTGCTTTGACACTCGCATTCCAGTTCTGTGAGTCTTCCCACAACGCGCAGTCTCCGCCATAGTGGGCAGTGTTATTCACCCCCGTCAGGAACAGCCCACAGTCGTTGTATCCGTTGCTGAATTCACCCGCCACAGTCACTCCAAATTCCACGTGACTGGAGATCCGTTAGTTGCACCACACAACACACTTTGCGGACACAGACTCACCTAGTGTTGATGCCGGGTCCCCAGGCACTGCACGCCTGTTTCGGCCAGATTCCACCCGCAAGGACACCCACTTGGTCGCTCGTGGCGATCGGCGAATCGTTCGGCTGCTGGTCAAACGCAAAATAGGGGTGCGTGTCCATGATGATCCGGTCCGACCCTGGCAGAAACCCGCCCCAGTTGGACACGCCAATGAATCCGTCGTGGATGCTGATATACGGCCCGTGACCTTCCCCAATCCCTGTGATGCCCCGGATCATGTTGTGTGCCTGCAGGTAGAAGCTCGTGATTTGACTTTTGCCGATCGTGCTCAGCAGCGCCTCGTTCACAATTCCAAACATGGGGATCAAATCTGCCCATTCAGGCTGACTGATGAACTCGACGATGATGCGAATATAGTCAAGCATCCGCTCGGCGTTGGCCACACCCATCGGCCCATTCAAGAAGTTGACCTGGCCTCCCTTGCCAGAATGATTGTATCCTGGACCCACAGTAAGCACCATCCGGCCGGGCGGATCTTGTGAACACACCATTCTGCGACCCTGGTGCAGTGTGAAGATCAAGATTAACGCGGATCCCGTACTTCCGGGCCCATCCCAGAGCCCGCACGATATATCTGATCTGCTTGAGTATCTCGCAACTGGTCAAACCGTCCACTCACTTCCAGCAGACGGTTTCCAAAAAGGGCTCTGCTACTTGATGGGTACCGTCCGTCCCAATGTCAGACCAGACGCTGTGCAACCCTCAGTACATTCAAATGCCAACACTAAAAAACGTACCCGATAGCCCAGAACGGGATCGGAATTCTAACCCAATTCAATCCCGCGCCTGCGATCTGTGCGAAATCCGCTTCCGTCTGGTAGGAATGGTTGAGTATCTTTGACTGTATAAGGATAGCGTCTCACAATAAAGTTGGCATAATGGTCCTCCATGGCAGCGGAGAACGCCTGGTCACCGACAGCAGCCCGCCACAAGGCTGACAGCGTCCATTCATCTGAGGCGGCTGGGTAAGCTTGGAACAGCGCCGGGGTGATGACTATCACGGGTGGTCAGATGTGAGTCATAGACAAGCCAAGCCAATCGGATGAATCCTCACAAGGCTCCAAGATAAACCATCCGCCGAGATTGACCCCATAAATCTTGTCCTTACCCCACGTCCAGGTCTCGTTAATCGCGGGTGTCCATGCATTAGGCTTGGCCCCGCTCAGGAACGGGTTAGCGCCCGTCGGATCTGCCATCCCTGCATATATTCATGAGCTACTCAATCACCAAATCAGCCAGAGAAAAACCCACAAACTCCGCCAAATGAATTCGAATACACAAATGTGGACCCATCGTCCATCACAACGGTACTCCCGTCTCCTCCCGTGACAGTTACAGCGACGTTCCCCTTCCCAGGGCTAGAACCGCTGCTGCCGCCACTGTCTCCGCCACCGCCACTGCCAGAGCCGCCGCTGTGCTTCGCATCCTGGTGTTTCTTGATGACCGCGAAGTACACAGGGATGACCACAACAAGCACGATCACGGCGAGGACCGCGACGGCTCCCGCCCCGATGAGCCGGTGCTTCTTGCGCGCAGCGGCACGGGAGCGAACGCCTGGGTGGTACGTGCCTGGCTTCCCGCCGTACCCACCGCCGCCCATCGCTGGTGCACCGGCAGGGAGGAGGCCGACCATGCCACTGGCGAGGGGGCTCGGGGATGCGTGGTGCCGCGCCGGATCGTCCTGGGAGTCCCGGCTGCTGCCGTATGACGGCGCGAGCGACACGAAGGGGGGTTGCAGGGGCGGGTACTGCTGCTGCTGCTGAGACAGCGGGGGTCCATACAGGGCGGGGGTTTGGAAGGGCGGGGTACTTGGGCCGTCGGAGTAGGGCGTCATGGGGTGAGAGACGGGCGTGGAGAACGGGTCGTGGTCTTCGCGCATCATGTCTGATTTGTGGGGATCTGTTATCTTGTCGCGTCGTGCGAGGGCTTTGCTGAGAGATATGAAGAGCAGGAAACTCTTGTGCGCGTGTCGTTTGCTCGCTGGCGGCCTGGTAATAGAAAAATGGGATGAGAATCCTAGGCGATGTGCCTTTGTCGACCGATGAACTTAGTCGGTTCAGCGAGCAAGAGGAGCGAAAGGGAAGCTGAGAGGACGATAGCCCGATCTCGGTTTCTGTGGTATAAAGAGTGACAAAAGTGAGCAGGCTGGATGGATATTCAGATGGGGTCCACAGGAAAAGTGGGTTCCGAGTCGGCGGGGAAGAAACACCAGCGCCGGGCTTAGTTTCCCGCGTGAGTGATTGATGATCGGCAGTGGGAACAGCGCGCACCCGGCGCAGGGCGGTCCGGATTGCAGTCACGAAAGCACGTCACTGCGGTCGGAAACAACCGCTGGCGCGTCGCGTCAACACATTACAACTAATGATCAATGATCTGGGATGATGACTTGCTCCTGACCGTCACATTGACTAGCCTTCAACCCTTGCTCCTTTCGACCATACCATACATCGAACAACTTAAGCTGGCAGCACCACGCGCCTCTGCGGGAAGTACCTCTTCCGACTACTTCGAAGACGATGATCCCGAATTCCTCGCCGCACTCAACCACATCGCGCTTCCCGGCGATGTCGTCTCAGTCACCGCACCAGCCCAGATGGGAAACTCCGACTCTGAATCGGACTTGGAGCCTCCGCCTCCGGCACAGATGGCCAGACCGCTGAAGCGGCGGCACGAATTGCTCGACCCGGTGGATGAGGAGGTCTACGGAGAGGCGCATTTCGGGGGATTTGGAGAATACATGCACCGCAAGCGGGCCAAGCTCCAAATCCAAAACTCGGAAAGTGGGGCTGCAAAAAGTGGGATATTCAAGGGTGTTGCTATCCATGTGTGTACAGTCTATGGTCACACTCACCAGGATTGCAGTGTCTAACGCTCGGATTTGCAGGTAAATGGATGGACTTCACCTTCCGTACAGGAGCTGAAACAGTTAATTATGGACCACGGAGGCATCTTTCAGCCGTACCTCGATAAGAAATCACTTGTGTGCGTCTAGTTCAATGTATTCTCTTCGCGTTCCTGACCTCCCTCCAGAACGCACATTATTACATGTACTCTAACGGAAGCTAAACGACGGGACTTCAAGAATATGAAGATCGTACGACCTGAATGGCTTATAGAGAGCGTCAAAGCGGGGACGCTTCTCTCATGGAGGGATTTTATGTTCCTCGGACCGACCTCGGCGGCACGCCACACAGTGTCGAGCACGCCCAGTCTACATGCGCAAGCTGCTCTGTCTAATCAGAGCGAGCTTCCGCGGTATGCAGCAGTTGGCTCAAATCCAAACGCAAAACGCGCTATGGCCGATTCATCCTGGCGTGCGGCTCACACATCTGCTGCACCCGATTTTATACAGGGTTATTTTGAGCATTCGCGACTCCACTTTCTGTCGGCGACCAAGGCCGAGCTCGTGCAACTAGTTCGGGAAGCGCAAAATCGAGCAGAGAGCAACAAAACCGGCAATCAGGATGCAATAGAAATCAAGGGCATGCCGTCGCCCGTCAAGGGGAAAGTCAGAGCCGGGGAAGACAGGGTCATCATGCACTGTGACTTCGACTGTTTCTTTGTGTCTGCCGGATTACTTGCTCACCCCGAACTGCGTGGAAAGCCGGTGGTTGTATGTCATTCGCAAGGCGGACAGGGTGGTGGTAACAGTACTAGTGAGATTGCCTCGGCCAGTTATGAGGCGCGAGATTTTGGTATAAAAAACGGAATGAGGTACGTATTCATCAACCAATATATCATTTCTCACAAGCACGCAGTCTACAGCAGGCTCAGAAGCTTTGTCCTGGTGTGCAGACCATGCCTTACGAATTCGAGAGGTGTGCTGGAGCTTGGTATATTCTGTCTTTGTCTTCTGATCTTTCGTTGCAGATACAAATCCATCTCTCTGAAATTCTATACGGTGCTCATGTCGAGAGCAGACGACGTTGAGGCTGTCTCAATAGATGAGGCCTTGATAGAAGTCACGACATTTGTGCGGCGACTCCAGAAAACGAGCCTGTCCGATGACCCTGCCAAAGAGTTCGCAGATAACCTGCGCGCTCAAGTCAAAGAAGCGACGGGATGCGAAGGTGACTATCCTGTCACCAATCTTGTGTAGCGGACCATCTAATCGTTCTACAGTCAGCATTGGCATCTCACACAACATTCTACTCGCGCGTCTGGCCACTCGTCAAGCCAAACCCGCCGGCTCGAAGCACGTGAAGGCAACAGATGTTCCAGAGCTCATGGCCACCCTTCAAATAACAGACATCTGGGGATTTGCACGCTCGCAACGGGATAAAGCCCTCGAAAAGTTCGGCAGTGCCGCTCTTATCGACCTGGCGAACAGGAGTCAGGCCACACTGTGTGAAGCATTGGGAAAGAAAACTGGTGAACGCCTTTACAACACCATTCGCGGGATCGATGATACGCCGTTGCGGTCCGACAAGCAACGCAAATCTGTGTCCGTGGAGATCAATGTAAGACCATCTTGCATTCCGCTGACACCAGTGAGCTGATGCGATCTAGTATGGAATCAGATTTGAAGACAGCGCAGCCGCTCGCAAATTCGTATACAGCATGGCAGAGAAAGTCGAAGAAAGGTTGAACGATATTCAGATGCTCGGACGCTCCGTCAATATCAAGCTGATGAAACGAGACCCTGCAGCCCCAGTCGAAGCACCCAAGTTCATGGGCCATGGCGTATGCCAAGTCTTCAACAAGCAAGTGCCGCTGGCGTCTTCTACGGGTCGAGCGACCAATGATCGCATGGTTATCGGAGAGCACGCTTGGAGAGTCATTCAATCTTATCATTTCGATCCTCGAGAACTGCGAGGAATCGGAATACAGATACAAAAGCTCGAACCGGCAACGGGGCCTGTGCCTTCCAATGTCAACCAGAAAACACTAGGATTCAAGCCGGTAGAAGCGGACAGACAAGTTCTCGAGACACTGCCTTTGGAATTGCGACAGGAAGTCGAGCAAGATTTACGACGAATGTCAGAGTCTCCATTTCCTGAAGAGGGTCCTGCTCGTGCACAATCCAGACCTCATTCAGGTCGCTTCTCCACCCGGATTGTGCCGACTCGTTATCAGCAGAACGCGCTGCGACTCCCAAACGGAGGTGGCAGCGGCTATGTTATTGACAAGAACACCATCCACCCCAATCGCCCAGCAAATCCTTTCTTGCGGCCAACAGATACGGATTTGAAGGCACTGGGCATTGATCCAGAAACGTTCGCAGCCCTTCCGCGCAATGTCAAACGCGAGCAGCTAGCTCTCGCACGGATGGTCAAAAAGTACGGGGCAGTGCCAGAGGTGGATGACACGCACAAAGTGCATAAACCCCGCAAGTTTTTACCGCCGCCGGATCTTTTCAGGCAGCCTCCCCCGTTTGCGAAGTATCCTGAACCTCCGAAAATACGGAGACCCGGCCCTAAGGGTCAAAAGCCGTTCTTCTCCGAGAAGGATGATGTTCAAGACTTGCTCGGGGCGTGGATCGACGCGTTCAAGAGGTTCTCGCCGGAGGAGAAAGACGTGAACCGATTGGCCGAGTTTTTGGTCAGCTCAGTGGACAGCAAGGTGTCAACTGATATCGGTGTCGAGCGGGCCGTCTCGGTCATGAAATGGTGGGCAGTGTTGCTGCGACGATATTGGCAGGATTATGAAGTGAACGAGGATTTACTCGATGATGCAGTGGACGAGGCCGCTGCTGTGGGCGAGGCCTGGTGGAAAGCGTTCCGGGACGTCAAAGAACGACTCGACGTCGTCGCGCGCAAGAAATTCGGAGGGCGGTTGTCCATCCGGTGATCTGTAACATTTAGTCTATGTACTACTAGCAATGTATCCGTAGCATTTGAGTCGGGAGCAGAGAGGTGATGATCATTATACAAATACACGGCGGTAAGCTGGAGTGTTGTTTTCAATGCACGATTGACGAATGTGAGAGGGAGAACGGACCTAAAGATAGGTATGATACACGGGCTGGCACGGGGCACTATCTCTTAGACACCTCACGGTCCAACAAGTCTTTCGCCTCATTGATCTTGCTGGCTAGGTACGGCGACCCGCCTCTGTCAGGGTGGTTCGCGAGCATGATGGTTCGGTGAGCGTCTTTGATTTTATTCCGCAACGTTGGGCCGTCTCTGCGCCGAACACTCGAAGGTCAGGTCTCTTTCTATTGGCCACGAGAAACAGTGCGTACTTGAGTCCCAAGATTGCGACCGCCTCTTTTCTGTCCATTTTGGCACGGAAGCCGCCCTTGACCCATTGGTCTGCGGCATTCTTGCCGCCGAGGAAGCCACGCTTCATGAGGTGCCGACCTGTGAGAGCTGCTGCAAGTGCACCAACACCGATAGCGGCTGCGGTGGCCATAGTAGATGTGGGATGGAGATGCAAAAGGGGGGTGGGAGTAAGCCAAGGACCGAATGCGGACTCGGTGACGGAAGAGAGAATTTCTCGGTCACGTGCACTGATCGGAGCCATTCCAGTACCCACCGCGACTGTGCCGACGCGGATGTTTCTCCTCGGGACACCTTCCTGAGTTTCATCTCAAAGCTAGATTGTCACCCGCGCGTCCCTTTACAGCTAATCCTGTCTTCTTTTGTCAATGTAGGGCCTCGATTGTGCCATGCACAGAATGGCATTGTCCTTTTACCTTATGGGCGTCTAACCACGTATTCCCCGTCGCCTCGTTCCGTTTTCTTTCAGTCGGTGGTCTTTCTGCCACTTTATTCTCTCTCTTTCTCTCTACGATGTCGTCCACTACGGTGCAGAATATCTTCGGTGCCCCCGGCGATGCGCCGCTTCGCGTCATTGCTCAACACGGCAGTCAACTTACGCCGCAGCTCGTCCGGACATTTTTGGCCACGGCTACCGATGGCATAATCGGAATTGCTCCTTACTACGGTTCTGCGTCGGGACTGTCCACCTTGGCCTTATCTTCGAAGACGGACGTTCTCCTCGTGTACATCGGGAAGAAGCGGTCGAGTCGAGAAAGACACAAGAGCTCCATCCAGAGCGGGCCCCTTGCCGAGGTGTTTCTTTCCACAGCACACGAAAAGGCGGCGCTGCAGATGGATGTGTTGGCCACTGCGCTTTATCTGGATCTGGGCATGCGCATCGTGGGTGGCCTCGATCTGCTCAGCATTTCTGTCAAGGATGATCGGCATTCAAACGAAGCACTCATTTCTTCTGTGGGACACGGCCTGAAGAAAGACGCCCTCATTTCTGTTTGCTCTCGAAAAGACACCGAGAGGCCACTGGCTGATAGACTGGCTCTCCAAGCTTGGGTGGCTTGGCGCGCTGTGGCACGTTTATCAAACGCGAAGTCGTTCTCGGCTCAGCAGCGTATCGACTCCACGCTCATGTCTGAAATCGTCGGTCTCTTGCTGCTGCCCCGTCATCTGGACTGATCACGCGTAGCACCTGGCGGCATTATCCAAAATCGTGCGCGATGCTTGCTGTCTGGACGCGCTGAAGCCGGATGTGACTCGGAACGAAGTAACTCAGAAATTCACCTTTAAGCAAGGCGAATTGCAAGGAACTTCATCTCGCTTCAAGACCCGAGTTCAAGGCCGAAATACTGCGGTACGAAAGTGGTTTCTACACATGTACATTGATGGAGCATATACTCTTCCTCTCAGTTACTTATCACAGGATTCGACAAAGAAGGGAAAGAGATCCGTGCGGCGACGGGAAGAGTGAATGATATCCGAGGGCGGGCCTTCAAAGTCCAGCTCAAAGGGAACGACCTGCTCCACGCGAAACGGATTCGAGTACGCACGCTTGGCAAGGTTCCATCGACTGGCGCAGAGGTTCAACGAGAAGCTGCCATTCTTTCGGCTTTGAAAGGAGCCTCCGACCTCACTAGCAAGCCGTTTTTCCAGATGATCTGGTCGGCGAAAGACAGCTTTGAAGTGCGCTCAAAGCAAGCGGGCTCTCTTAAGAAACCGACCACCGCGATCCCGATCAAGTTTTCCCGTCCGCTGAATCCTTCTCAGCAGCGTGCAGTTGAAGAGATCCTCTCGCCCCAGCCTGTGACGCTGATTCAGGGACCACCGGGAACCGGGAAGACAACTGTCATCGCGGCGGTTGTCACGAGTATCAGCAGCGCCGCCTGTGGCAGGTCTCTGTGGCTTGTCGCACAGAGTAATGTCGCAGTGAAGAACATCGCTGAAAAGTTGGCTTCTGTGGGGCACCTCGATTTCAAGATCATCGTGTCGAAGGGTGAGTCTCTTTTTGCGATCCGAACTGGTGTTGAGACGACCCAGAATTTCACTTCGACTGGCACGAACACCTCTACGAGAAAATTGCACCGAATGTCATCAGAAGTGACGAGATTTCACAGGACATCGTAGCAGTCGAACGAATGCTTCTGGGAACCAAAACCATTCTGTGTACAATCAGCATGCTGACTAGCGATCGTCTTTCCAACGTCTATCGCATAGTTCCGGTGAACACTGTCATCGTGGACGAAGCTAGTCAGGTTCGGGACCATCCTACTGGCATTCATGTTCTCACCCTTGTCAAGATTGAGATTGGCAACTATGTTCCTCTGGTCCATTCTCTCTCCCGGTCTCTGACCAAACTGGTTTTCATTGGGGATGATAAACAGCGTATGATTTGCACTTTTTTCTCCCACCGTACTAATGATGCTTTCCAGTTCCGCCCTACGGTCACAGTGACATTCCGTCGCTTCAGAGTGTCTATGAGCTGAAGCATTTGCGGAAGAAAGCCGTCTTCCTTGACACTCAATGTACGTCTTTGCTCTAGACAATCTAGCTGTTGTTCACAAACCAATAGACCGGTCAATGCCTTATCCTGATTATCGCATGAAACTCACTCTTTGCCGCTGTAGTATGCCTATCAGGCTCGGATCGTTCATCAGTCAACACGTCTATTTCAACAAATTGCAAAGCTCTCACAAGAAAACCGACAATTGTTGCCTTTCATCGACGTCCCAGGCTGCAAAGAAGAATTTAAAGGGCATGGCTGGATTGTGAGATTGATCTCTTCGTCCTCTAGATGAATCAATTCAGTCTTTTGAAGAACCGATCTGAAGTCAAAGCTGTCATCGCACAAGCACGTCGATGCCATTTCATGGGACAATCATATCGGATCATCACTCCCTACGACGCGCAACGGGCCATGATCGAACAAGTGCTCAAATCGAGCAACGGATTGCCGTGGGAAGACAAAGTATTTTGTGTCGATTCGTTCCAAGGCAAGCCATTGACAATCAACTGCACATCTCATGTCCTGAACGAAGGGCTCGCAGGAAACGAGGACGACGTCATTATTCTCTCGATCGTCCGCACAGAAAAGATTGGATTCCTGAAAGAGTCGAGACGAGTCAATGTCATGTTGAGTCGGTGCAAGCAAGAAATGCGGATCTGCACCAGCCGTTCCTTCGTGGAGGGTGTCGCCGCTGACACGCTGATCGGGAAACTGGCGCTCAGTGTTGGGGAGGAGGGATGGTACGAATCGTAGAGCATGTGATCGCGTCAAACGCACTATTCAATCATATTCTAGTTTTCCTCGTAGTAATTGTTCAAAAGCGTTGACTTTCTCGCGCTGTCGCTGCTAGTAGGTGGCTTTGAATATTTGGAGGAGACTCGACCGAATCTACCATAGACGGTGGAGGCGAACCTCCGTTGCTGCGTGAGCCGAGATGAAATCACAGCCCTGGGCCAGTCGTGTGGCGTCAACGACATTTACCGTGGTTCTTTTAGCGCCCTTGGCCGACTGGAATCCCGATTCTGTACAATATGTGTAAGTATATGCTGCAAGCTTCTGGAACCACATGTCGCGTATGTGGGATAGTCAATGCTCATTCAAGCGCCCGGCTTGATGCTCAGTTATTGTCGTTGAAGGAACGAGTTGATCGCCCACAATCTGTCACGCCAGCGGTTGCTCTCCAGGGCTCTTACGCTTCAAGCTTTCACGAGGCAGTCCCGTTCTGTGTCAAAGATGTCCACGAGCGTCTATCTGTAGAGCAATCGTCCACTTGGATCCCTTAAAGAGGCCACAAGACCGACCTACCCCCCACTGCTCATGTCCGACGCATCCTCGTTTACCGTGGCACAGGACATCTTCCGACCACCTTTCCCATCGACAAATATCACCGTGAAGGTCGTCCATCTCGCCGCTCTCACGCGCAATGTCATTACCGACTGTCTGGGGAGTATCACGGGTATGGGTGGCATCGGCGTCGCACCGGTCTATGGCGCCAAGTGTGTCCTCACTACGCTTGCGCTTGCCTCTTCGGACAAAGTTCTCGTCGTGAAACTCGGTCCACAGGCGACTGGCATCAAAAACAGCAACGGAGGTGGTAAAGCGAAGCGGAGACGCGGGCGGGAGCTTCTCACCGAGATCCTGCTCTCGCTCAATCTCACAAAGTATGCCTTCCAGATGGACATCTTGGTCACTTCTCTGTATCTCGACCTCGGCATGCGACTCTGCAATGGCGTAGACCTGCTAGATGTCCTGTCGCAAGGCGCGAGTCGGCGTTCACGTGCAGCTATATTCAACGTGCTGGGTGGGGAGGCCGGGCTGTTCAAAGATGATGTGGCGGCTTTGTTTCAGGGAGAGGAACACGTTGGGGGCACGACGGTGAAGCAGAACGCGTTGCAGGCCTGGGCTGCCGGCTGTACGCACACGATCGGAGGTGCAAGTTTGTTGAGTGCACCCCGGATCGAAACAAGCGCCATGAACGAGCATGCAAGTGTCCATCGCCAGATCTGACGGGAACGACACTGATCTGTACCTCACCAGCGCCTAGACGCATTTGCCAAACTAGTCCGCGATGCACGTCTTTTAGAAGAAACCAAGCCCAACACTGTCCGAAACGAGATAGCGAGCGATTACAGCTACGACAAAGGAAAACTTCAAGTCACTTCTACTCGTTTCAAGACGCGGGTTCGAGATAGCGGTCCAGAGCAGGTGAGCCACGTGCCCGATGCTAGTATACACTGCACGCTTAAATACCCACAGAGCATTATCATCACCACGGAGGGACAAGAGGCTTTCCTCTCTGGTAAAGTCCAGCGAGTGGACGGTCGAGCCGTTGAAATCAGTCTGAACGGCCCGTTACTCCCCGGCGTCATCACCGTGAACACCGTGGGTAAGGACGCGCTGAACAGTGCAGAGACCCAGCGCGTCAACATCATCGTCAAAGCGTTGCAGCGGCAATCGTCTATCGCAGACCGGCCGTTCTTCCAGGCGATTTGGTTACCACGCGAGGCACCGGATTGGCCCCTGGGACCTGTTTCCTCTCGGTTGGGCACGGATGTAGAGTATCCGCGCCCACTCAATTTGTCCCAGGAATTGGCTGTCATGGACATTTTGTCCGATAAGCCTGTGAGTGTGATACATGGACCCCCGGGCACGGGTAAAACTACGGTCATCGCCGCGGTGGTCACCAGCATCCGCGCGGATCCAAGGGCCAGAGAAGAACGCTACGTGTGGCTTGTTGCACAGAGCAATGTCGCAGTCAAGAACATCGCAGAGAAGCTCGCTGCAGTCGATTTTCTAAAGTTCAAACTCATCGTGTCTCGAGGTGTGTTAACTCTGCAGTTCTTGATCTCCGCGGGCTTACGGTCAATGCCAGATTTCCATTACGATTGGTAAGCTAAGCTGTCCTTCCGGATTTCTCTCTAATCTCATGTTCTCTAGGCACGAGCATCTCTACAACAAGGTCGCACCAAACCTGATCAGATCCGATGAACTCAACGACGATATTGTGGCCATGGAAAGACTCATATTGGACTCGAAGGTGATTCTTTGCACTCTGAGCATGCTTTCCGTGAGTGGGACAATCATTTTGGAGTGCATGTACCTGATCACAACACAGAACTTTCGGATCGCTCCCATCACCCGGATGGTTCCCCTACAGACTGTCATCGTCGACGAAGCCAGTCAGGTCGAAGTGGGTGCATATCTTCCCATGATATCCACGTACTCGGACTCCCTGCGCAAATTGGTGTTTATCGGGGACAACAAACAGCGTGGGTGTTCTCATCTCATCGTCCCTTATGTTCACACGAAGCAGTTGCTCCCTACGGGCAGAGCGAAGTCACCGGTCTGCAGAGCGTTTTTGAGCGAGAGCATCTTCGAGAGAATGCCGTGTTCTTGGACACTCAATGTGCGTAACTCATTGCTCTTAGACAGCGAGTGCTCAATCTCACTGTATGACACAGACCGGTAAGCTAAATCGCCACCCAGCAGTGCCACCCAGCATCTTCACATTCCTCGATACCAGGATGCCAAGACAACTGGGGACTTTCATCAGTAAATCTGTGTATGGCAGTAAACTCAAGACCATCCACTCCATCGATTCACCGTGCTGTCGGTTTCTTGATGTTTCAAAGGGAAGGGAGGAGAAGCAAGGCTCGAGCTGGATCGTAGGCATCTTCTTGCTTGTCCTTCCTTCACTCACTCCCCCTCTTCTCATTAGAACGCTGCAGAAACACGGCGAGTCATCGAGGAAGCCACTACTTGCTATAACCAAGGCAAGTCGTACCGACTGATCACCCCTTATGATGCACAAAGGGGACTTCTCGAGTCTGAGCTGAAAGCGGCCAAGATACCTTGGGAAGACAAGGTTTTCTGCGTAGACTCGTTCCAAGGTTCGAATCTTTTTCCGACGTGCAACCTCTTGCTGAATGGGTCTACGCAGGAAATGAAGACGATTACATCATTCTCTCTGTTGTGCGCACTGAGAGAATCGGGTTCCTGGCTGAGCCGCGGCGTGTTAATGTCATGCTGACTCGATGCAAGAGGGGCCTCGTTGTCTGTGCCAACCGTGGCTTCATCGAAGGAGTCGCTCGAAACTCGCTTGTCGGACAATTAGCTATCACGCTGGGACACCAGGCCTGGCGGTAGTACGCTTGCATCCTGCGCTGCGCTAGACGTTGCATGATTTCTGTGTATATCTATCACAATCCTGCTCTTACTCAACTTCTCTCATCCCAAGTACGCTTCACTCACATGTGAGTGTTTAAGACGAGACGACAGTGGTGCAATGGTTCCTGGAAATTCTAAGTGGGTAGAGGAAGGAATCCGAAGACGACGTTCGCCCAAGTCTCGAACACAATTCGTATTGCGGCTGTGATCATCAAATATACCTGGATGCGTGTACGATCAGGGAGAGTTCAAACCATGCTTTCGGGTTCTTGCGCAGGTAGTCGCCGGTGTTCAAAGAGGGTGGTGGTCGGTACAATATACATAGGTGATACAACGATGAATTATAGCGAAGGAGAAAGTCCTTGTCGATGAAATTCAGCAACACAGCGGCCAGTTGTACATCACACACCTCAAGTGTCGTCAGTCATAATAGCAAAAAACTCCTGCTCATTGATCTCTCCATCCTGGTCGAGGTCAAACTCGTCTATCATAGCTTGTCTGTGTATTCCAGAACGGCGTCAGCAGCCTGGAAGCTTAAACTTGAAAACAGCTCACAACTCCTCGTCCTCCAGTCGATCTCCAATCTCTCTCGCGACGCGACGTAGATTCTTCAGAGAGATCTTCCCATTTCCCTCCTCATCAAACAAGGCGAAGGCGCGTCGTATCTCATCCGCTGGATCCCGTGCGAGGATCCTTTCACTCACTGCCCATCAATTTGAGAGTTCTGAATGGCACCATTTAGTCGAGTCACCCACTTATCTTGGCGAAGTCGTCAAAGTCCATCAGTCCATGGCCCGTTTTGTCATGATCTCGTAGTATTTTGAGGACCTCCGCTTTCTTGAGGTCGAAACCCAGCGCACGCATGGCAACTTTGAGCTCGTGGTAGTCGATCGCGCCGTCCTTATCTGTGTCGAAAAGTTCGAACGCTTCCTTTATCTCCTGCTTCTGCTCGTCCGTCAGCTCAGGCCGTGAATGAGCGCGTCGTTTGGCTTTCTGAGCGGCTGAGGACGTGTACATCGCTGTCCGTAATGCGACGCGTTTGTTGACAGAAGCTTGGCATGGATGGAATTTCACGTGAGTAGATCAGATGATCTTATCTACACACGAACACGTGCACAACGTTCTTTGTTCATTCATTGTCGTGACGCGCCCAGGGCTCACTGAGAGCTCTCATCGCGACGTCTTTCACTGCTCCACATGAGCGCTATTCCTCCTCGTCTAATAAGCTGGCTTCGGGAACACTATCCATCTCCTCAAGTGGATCCCGAGTGGCTCGACGCTTGTTATAACTGGGTCATAACAGAACACGAGCTCGATCCTGCCACCCACATGGCATCCATTATTCAGAACGTCGAGGCGCAACTGCTCCAATCCGATCTATGCGATTCCATGTGTCACGGAACGGGGATTCCGTTGTCCCTCCTTACAGCAGTATCGGGGACTCTTCGCGGGCCCGTGCTGGTCGAAATCGTCGCGATCACCGAGGTCGGAGCCAGCGCCCTGGCGCTGGATCAGGTCCGCGTGGTTAGAGATGAACGGCTTGCAGCCGGGGAAATTGAAGGAGACGACGAAGTGGATTTAGAAGTTGACGGAGAAGGCGCTGTGCCTAATTATCCGCGTAGTATGCTCAGATTTGAGCTGAGTGATGGTGCTTCGAAGGTGTCTGCCTTTGAGTATCGACCTCTGCCTGAGCTGAACCTTGGAGTCACACCACTGGGATATAAAGTAGGTCTTGAATTGTACGTTCCACGTTACGGGCATTGACGCAGGGAAAGTTGATATTGAAGAATGTACTGATGAGACGAGGAATGGCCTTTCTTGAACCGTCTTGTGTCGAGTTCAAGGGGCAGAAGACTGAGGATCGTGAAGTCCAGCAGTCTACAGACTTCGCCCGTGGATTGAGGCACAGATTAGGGTGTGTTTTACTGCTACAATTCTTTCCTACTTTGAGACTCGTGTGCAGAAACCTGGAGCCCCAACCTGAAGTGTCTCAAGCACCGGCACCCCAGGAAATGCGATCTCCACTTCGCGAGATATCGCAGCCACCTTCGCCTCCGGCTGCTGGCTTGCATAATCATTCGGACGACGAAGAACAGCCCAGAAGGCGGCGAGTACCCGGTCCGCCCCCGTCAGTTTCGTCGTCCTCGACTATCGTTACTTCTCCGTACTTCCCCTCTAGCGGAAGTGCTGCAGGCGCTGTCCCCGCCGCAAGCCCTAGAATGGGTCTTGCTCTCTCCCCGACTCGCAGCGCGCCCATCGAAATTGACATCTCGGACGACGAGGACAGTCGAAATCTACCTTTAGGGACTTCCGGCGTCGATGCTCGACCGACTGTAGAGTTGCGCTCAAAGAACAAAGGATTGTCGCAACCGCCGCCGCTGGAAGATGCTGCATCATCCGACTATGGCGAAATGGATATGATAGATGCGGAGACGATCCAAGTGCTGGATCACATAGAGCGCAATTCTCAATCTGCGCCGAGAGAGGTCATCACAATCGATGACGACGAAGAAATGGATGACAAGGAAAACGTGCCCGCCCCTCAACGACATGTTCGACGCCGACTGTTCGAGAATGTTATCGATATATCGGACGACTGACTGTGAGCAGGCCGATGGTCGCGAGCTAGATAACAAAATATGTATGATGACAAGGAATAGAAATGAATACACTTTACAACGGGTTAATCGTGAACAACACCGTTCATCCCAGAAGAGTGGGTTTGTTCTTCTTTTTCTTCTTGTTCCCGCCATTAGCGAAATTACGCCAGCTACCAACTCGTTCCTCTCGATTCGCTGACAAAAAGATTTGAAAAGAGTAAAGACCCAGATAGAGAAACACTCACATTCCCATGTCTTATCATCCTCTGCTTTACGCTTCTTGGTCTCGACCTCTTGTTCCTTCATTCTCGCCTCCAGCCCTTCATTGGCAAGATTCATTTTGATAGCTCTATAATCGGAGATGTTGGAGATTCGATGCCGTAAATAAGATCGACTCACTTGCGCCGTCGAAGCTCCTCCTCGATAAGTAGGTCCTTTGACTTCTGCCGCAAGCGCGTCTTGAAGCTGGGCTCTAAACCGCGAAGCGCGTAGTCTGTGCTCAGAGTCGACACCGGTAGCGAAAGGTCTTTGAGAATGAGATTTTTGGCCTGGAGGATCACGGCATCTAGATTCTCTCGTTTCGTCTCTTCAGAAAGCTCGGACTCGGCCTGAGAGCAATTGGTAACAATCTGGAGAGTCGAGGCGTGCACTGACTTTCTTGAGAATGTCGAAAGCCTCCGGTGCACGAGGATGAGGTGTCTTATCGGGGTGAATGACTATGGGATGGGTAGGCAGACTCCTCATGTTGAACAGGGACACTGCTCACTCAGCGAGAGTTGCTTGTATCGTTTCTTGATCTCTTCAGTAGTAGAAGATTCATCTATGTCCAGGATATCATACGGACTGCAAAGATCCCATTAGAAATGAGCCAATGCTTGACCAGTAGCAGAATCACTTCAGTTTGAAAGCCTTGAGGATACGTTCAACCTCGAGCTCCCGGTTCAGTGCATTAGACTCGCGACTGAGAAGCTTATCGATATCCTCTAAGGTCTTGCCAGAGGACGCCGAAGGGATGGATTTAGAAGGTCCTGAAGACATGTGCGGTTAGGTGGTGGGAGCTTTCAAGTGTGATCGGCAAACTCCGAAATGTTGTCTTGCCGCCTACTTCCACGAACGGCGCCATGCTTCCGCAGGTCCCCCACACCGATTTGTCCCATTTCATGGAACCGATACTTCTCAAGCCAAACGCCTCGGCTTGGCCTGAAATTCAAAAGTAGAGCCGAAGTACACAAGGAGCGAAACAGAAATCTGCTCATGTATAGCAGCGCGGTTGTGCGCCTCTTTGCGGATCTACTTTCTGCACCTGCATTGACGTTGCTCAGATAATTGCGACTCTGGGTGTGACATACGCAGCTGTTCCTCTCTACCGAATGTTCTGTGCCGCGACAGGCTTCGCGGGGACGCCCAACGTCGGTACTGGGCGTTTCGAGGCTGAACGGCTGGTCCCCGTTGAAAACGTCGGCCGGATCAAGGTCCACTTCAACGCAGACCGCGCGGAGGCACTTCCTTGGACATTCACTCCGCAGCAACGATTCGTGAACGTGTTGCCTGGCGAGACGAGTCTGGCCTTCTATACTGCCAAAAACACGTCGGACAAGGACATCATTGGCATTGCCACATATAATGTCACGCCAGACAGGGTGTGTGGTCCACTTAAAATAGTTTTCTTCGCAGAACTGAAAACACTTCAGGTCGCGCCGTATTTCTCGAAAGTAGAGTGCTTTTGTTTCGAGGAACAGAAATTGCTTGCTGGTGAAGAGGTGGACATGCCACTTCTCTTCTTCATAGACAAAGACATTCTTGAAGACCCCTCCTGCCGCAACGTGGATAATGTCGTGCTGTCGTACACTTTCTTCCGGTGAGGATCCTATGGCAGTCAGTCCCGATTCTGTACAATAACATATCCTTCAGAGCCAGACGGAATCAACAAGGCCACCTGGAGCCGGATGCCACCGAGGACCAAGTCCAGAAGTCGCTGGGGTTCGAAGACTACGAGCATGCCTCCAAGGCTCACATGCAGAAAACGGGAGATAGCCCGAAACTATAGAGGAATCGTCTCTCGACCAGAGCATGAATGTAAGCAAATGCCGGTAGAATACTTGCCATGAAATAAGCAATCACCCTTCTTGTCCTCTCAAATCTCCTTGGGAAGCGTCACGGTGCGCCCATCCAGACCCCAGGCATTTTGCAAGCAGTTCGAGCGAATCCGGTCGTACCGCACATTTGATCTGAGCACGTCGTCAAACTCATTGAGCATTGAGCACTGATTAGTCGGTCACGATTACCTGCAAGACTCATTTATGCACCCATGTATACTACTAGTCCCCGGTTTATTTCGGACCTGAGTCCCCGGCCTGACTAAGCATCTGCCTACGCACTATAAGCCATGGCATGACGAAGGAACGCTCGGCAATCGCAAGGTTAATTTAACACTCTGTCCTCAATCCATCATGTGGGGTCTCCCTTTGAGTCTACTTCTTTGCGAAATATTCTTGGCCGATTTTGCATCAGCTGGACAGCAGTGCCAGTTGAAGCTCCATTCAAATATTTTGTCAAGTCCATTCGGTGGCAGTACCTCACTGCTGGGAAGCACAAACACGCCTGCCGCATCGACGTGTGTTCATCTGTCCTGGCGTTTTACATTATCGGTAACCGTAGAATCCACGTAGTCCTCTTCCAACGAGTGTACCAAGCACGAGGACCGCGTCCTCCAGCGCATCAGCGTCTCCAACGTCAACACCATTCGCATATGGCACAACACCTATTCGTGGGGTAAACCTGTGCGTCTCACGGATGCCTCGTGCAAGGGACTGCGAACATTCTCACTTACGGTCGTCCGTGTAGAGGGGGCTGGTTCGTTCTGGAGCCATGGATCACACCCAGCATATTCAACAACACCGGGAACGCGAACATTATCGACGAATTCACGTTCGGAAGCATGCAGGACCCAAAGACGGCGTTGACTACGTTGACAAAGCATTGGGAGACGGTGCGTGTTTCTTGTTTCCGGACTTATATCGCGGATGACGGTTCTTTCAGTGGATAACAGAAGCAGACTTCATCGCAATAGCTGCTGCCGGCCTGAATCACGTCCGGTTTGTCTCTATATTTGTTCACACCTCGTCCGCGTGTCTGAGCCAAGTCATAGAATCCCACTCGGCTACTGGTCTGTGCCCATGACCTCTGATGATACCAACGAGAACACATCACCTACACCCTACATTTCTGGCGCATGGCCGTACCTTCTCACCGCCTTGAACTGGGCCAAAAAGCATGGAATTCGCGTTATTCTCGATCTGCATGGCGCGCCAGGTTCTCAAAATGGCTTCGATAACTCTGGGCAGCGGACATCTAATTCGCAGTGGGCTATTACTCCAGCTAATATCACTCGAACGGTGGACACGCTCACGTACATTGTGAAGCACGTTGGTGGCTTGATCGATGTCATTGAGCTACTAAACGAGCCTGCCACATTTCTCTACCCCTCGACATATCCAGACACATTACGACAATTCTGGCAAGATGGATACGATGCAGTGAGAGCCGCAGTCGGACCAGATATTCGCGTGATGATTGGTGACGGATTCATGGGAGTAGATGTGAGTGCCATTCTTCTATGATTCTTGTAGCTTAACACGAAAAGGCCTGGACCAACTTCATGACATACCCGAGTAAGTGACATTTGCTACAAGGCTCGCGGATTGCTGAACTCTTATCATCAGGCGCCCAAGGAGTTATCATGGACTATCACGAATACCAACTATTCAGTGTTCCGGAACTGAGTCGCAATTTCAGCGAGCATATTCAATTCACGTGCTCCAGCATGGCCGACATCGACGCATTTGCGCGCAATAACATCTGGGCCATAGTCGGAGAGTGGTCCACGGCAGTGACAGACTGCGCCGTATGGTTAAACGGTCGAAATATCGGTGCTCGATGGGACGGAACTTGGTACACACCGAACACGCCCTTCGGAAGCTGTGACGGATGGTCCGGCGACTACCACACGTTTTCCGCTCAGTATAAAACGTTCCTGAGGCAGTGAGTGCTAGCTGGTGCATTGTTTTACATCATTGTTCTCATTCTCTCGAGATATTGGGAAGTTCAGACCATGATGGGCGAAGGAGTCCAAGGATGGGTGTATTGGGCATGGAAGGTGGATGACTCGTTATCCTATTCTCGGTGTACATCGACTGAACATCTGCTCCAGGCAGAGAATGCTGACGACTGGAGGTCCGTCTTGAATCTTAACGTGATATCCTCAACTGACGGTGGTTCAGTTATCAGAAAGGATTGGAAGGGGGCTGGATTCCTCAAGATCCGACGGATCGAATGTATCCTAACATCTGTTCCAGCTGAGATTTGTGCTCGTCGATCGGCCATCTTGGCCTGGCAACAGGATGTAGAACAATGTATGGACTGTATAAAAATTAGAATAGTCACCTTACCGTGTAGAGTGTACCATGAGCCTTGGACAACGCTTCATAGATGGTGAAAACCGATGCCCCGTCCTCTCGATGACCTCACCTCGTGACCGTGGCAAGCACATCAATCCCTGGCCCTGTCCACTATCTCATTCGCATTTGTGGCTTTGGATATTGTTCGAAATGAGGCAAGAAAAGGTGTGTCCTGTCAGTCTCTTACACTTCGCTGTGAGACTGACGCCGTTGACGCGCGCAGTTTGCGCAAAACATGCTCGAGCTGGATATCGATCTGGAGGATTACGCTCTGGAGGTCAGGTCCATGAAGGAGACCGAGTTGACAAAGGAAGTGCTAGAAGTTTTCATCCATGCCGGTGCGCTCTGCTCGCTTTCGTCGATCGAACAAAACTCTCACTGTCACCATGCTCACAGAACCCATCGGCATCGCGCCTGGCTACTCCAAGGAGGGCGATCTTGTTGCCCTGGCCATCGCGGATAACACATACTGCCTCATTGTCTCATTCATCTCCGATCGCAGTGCTTCGAGATCGGGAATCACGCAAAAACGCGGCGGTGGCGGCGATCGCAGCGGACGTGGACCTCAGAAAGCTGGAGCTGCCGTTGACACGAGCGGTCGGAAACTGCTCGAGAAACTGGTTCTCTGTCGCGCTAGTGGCGATAACTGTGCTTTCGACTGTGGTCCGCTATCTATGTCGCTTTACTGCGCTGTTGGCCTCCGCATCAAGAATGGCATCGACATCCAGTCTGCGTTCTCATCTGTCAATCGCAAACCACTTAGCGCGATCGAAGACGCTGTTGGGGGCACGGAAACTGTGAAGGTCTTTGCAGAGAACATCACGGAGGCTTTTCAAAATCCTTTGTATGACAGCGAAGACAAACACTGCTCTCAAGACCTGGTCAGTCGAGCATGGCTGTCTCAATATCTTCCCATGGTTGGCAATTGTGTGGAGGCATTTGCAAAGGTACCAAAAATTGACACAGAGATGTTGGAGCTGCCAGTGAGCTTTGAGAATCAAAACAAGATGATTTTGGCTTACCAAATTGGATTACAGTTTCTCAATCATCTTGCAAAACTCACTCAAGATACACTTCGTCTACGCCACAGCAAGCCTTCGAATACAAAGCACTCTATTATGTTGACCCCATCTGTGGACAGTGAGGGATCAGACCTTCAGTCTCAAGGCTTCAAAAATCGGATACGCTCTGGACAGGTCTGCTATACAATCACTGGGCAGTCTTCTGTTTATTCATGTCATAACAGAATGTGGAGTTCAAGATACAAAATGCCCAGGGAGCAGTGTACACTCATCGTGACAGGGTTGGCAATGTAGTTGGCCGAAGAGCTAATCTGGCCAATTCATATGATCACCTTGACAATTCCAAAGTGGTTCTCACTGTCCATAGCATTGGGAGAGATGATCCTACAACTGCTGAAGCTAGACGGGCCTTGACAGTTTTACATATGCTTCAAGGCCAACACAATCTCTTCAGCAATAATCCATGGACAAAAAACATCTGGCTTCCATCTTCAGATTCTGCTCCAGGGCTTTTGACTTGGCCTGATCAATGGGCTCAAGAGGCACCTGTCCTTTGCTCAGTGGACAACCTTGGCCGTCATAAAAATCTGAATCAATCCCAGCAAGATGCAGTGGATGCCATGCTTTCTAACAAGAATGACCATCATATTGTTTTAGTCCAAGGCAAGCCAAGTGCTGCTTGCACTTTTTCTTGTTGTTTACAAAGTTCTAGGTCCACCAGGGACTGGCAAAACTTCAGTCATTGCAACCTTTGTGAATGCTGCAGTTTCAATGAACTACCAAGGTAAGTTATCTTATTCTTGACAGTCCAAATAATGAGATTTGATTAGGCATTTGGCTTGTTGCCAAAAGCAATGTTGCTGTGATTAATATTGCACTCAAGGTATGCAAATATTAATTTACTTTGCTATATCATTCTAATTGATTGACTGGTATCTAATACTGTTTTAGCTGCAATCAGTTGGGTTTCTCAATTGGCGTCTTCTTGCATCTGCAGAGTTCTCACACAAGGACTGGCATGGCCATCTCTATGACCAAATACGAGACAAGTTCATCTCCTCACATGAATTCTCTAAAATGGGCAGTCAACGGATTCATGGTTGCCAAGTGATTCTCTGCACACTAAGCATGGCATGTTTATCTTTGGCTTCTGTGATATGAAGCTCCAGCTGATTTTCTTTTTGCAATGGAAAGCTATCAAATAAATTTCTTTTCAAATTTACCAAGTCAATTCCAATAAGATCCATTATTGTGGATGAAGCCAGTCAAATAGAGATAGGTAAGCTGACTACCTATGTTGATTATATTGACACTAAGCCATTAATTTAGGGGACTATATACCAGGTGATGCTGTTCTTGACCATTATGTTCTATGGTTCTGATACAGTATAGTTATCACTCAGTATGAGAAAACTTTGCGCAAGATGTGCTTCATTGGGGATAACAAGCAATGTGTGTGTTCCTGGGTATTATATGATATTTTTATTCATATTAAACAGTGCCTCCTTTTGGACAAGAAGATCTCCAGGACCTACAGAGTATCTTTGAGATTCCCCACTTGCAGTCTTTCTGCATTTTTCTGGATATCCAATGTATGTATGTTATTTGCCAAAAGAAATTCACTGACTTTACTGCTTCAATAGATCGGATGCCTCCACAGATTGGGGATTTCATCTCTCAACATGTCTATGATTCAAAACTCTCTTCTAATCCAATGCACCCAATCCCAAATTCCCATATAGCTTGTCAATTTATCAATGTTGTCAACAGCAAAGAAAAACTGCAAGTAACAAGCACTTCTATCACTGTATTTGACTTATATTCTTTTCATTCTGATTTTCTAACTCTTGTCCAGAATGAAAAAGAATGTGCTGTAGTGTTACAACTCTCTCAACATCTCCAGAATCACAACAAAAACTTCAAAATTATCACCCCCTATGATGCCCAGCGTGAATTAATTCAAGAAGCACTCAGAAGTGCAGGACTTCACTGGGAAGAAAAGGTAACTCTCATTCTTTCCGGCAAAGCATAGATCTCAGATAAGCTCAGGTTTATAATGTTGATTCTTTTCAAGGTTTAATTCACCATTTGCTTCTTTAGAATATTTCACTAACTGTTTCAGGGAATGAAGAAGATGTTATAATTATCAGTCTTGTTCGAACACGTGCACTGGGATTTCTACAAAATCTGCGGTATTTTTTTTCTTGTTCTTTATATGTATGCTTCTGATTCCTTCTCTAGGCGCACAAATGTAATGTTGACCCGAAGCAAGAAACATATGTATCTGGTCACAAGCCGTAACTTTGTAGATGGGCCATTGGCACATGAATGCCTGGTTGGCCATCTTAGTAGACATGTTGGTGATTTAGGATGGCTGGAATTGTCAAGTCTTGACAATGATGCCTTCCTTACTAATTTTCAGAAGCAGCACTAGATTTATATAACAACTCATATATATACCTATGTTGTGCTATTTTGCTTAAAAATGATGGGTTCAGCTAGTAAGAGTAAGTCATAGTCAGAGATTAATAGCAAATGTCAGATAGCTGATAATTGTAAGGGCAACCTTGAGACCCAATCTCAGAGTTCTGGTAAGGGAGAATCTAAAGTGAATAAATGTGGTAGCTAGGTGCAAGACTGGCATACCTGGCAAGGGAGAATCCAAAGAGAAACCAAGTTGGGGATTCTCCTTGCCAGGCACCACTATTTATATGATACAGGAACAATAGACCATGAAGCAACAAACAAGAACAATAGGAACAATAAGTACAATGGCCATGACAGAACAATGGGAAATGGAGACAATAGAAACAATGGCACCACCTGCCATCAAAGAGAAGCGCTCGGTGCAGCAGTCTGGGCTGCTGCGCGTGACAGCTGACAGGTCACATGAGCGCAATCACATGCTAGATCCCAGGCTGATTGGTCCAAAGCGAGGGTTCCCCTGACAATTGTGACAATCAACCCAAAAATAAAGTCAAAAAGAGAAGTGAATTCGAAGACTGCAGAATACAACCAAGTAGCTACAGTATTTATACCCAAATCCAGTCTGAGTCATATCTACAACTAATGAGTCATAAGGCTATGTACCGCATGGAGCACTGGTCATGGGTTGTAGTAGAACCTTCCGGAGCATATGTCGCGCAGCCTCGAATCGATAGAGATAACCCCTGGAACCCCTAGCCCGGATCGTCTGATGCCGTGATCCGTGATAAGATAAGCCGTGCCAAGATAAGATAAGATCGTCAAAGATAAGATGAAAAAGTGGCCAAACTATGACATTACCCCCTCTCTAGGGTCAATGTCCTCATCGACTAGGCCAATGGGAGTAAAGACATTCTCGTAAGGGTCAAAGAGTTGTTGTTGGGGGTACGGAAGGCGCTCATCTCTGGGTTTGTAGTGGTGAATGAGATAGTCCCAATGTCCGGCTTCGAGTGTTGGCAGGAGGCGAATGCGTGTGTCTGGGTTGGATTGTTTCCTCTGCCAATCTCTCAGGACCTTCTTCGCGTGGGTAAGGTGACGTGATGGTTCCCAGGTGTTCTCGCTATGCGGCCATCCCTTCCATTTGACCAAGTACTGTTTTCCTCGGCCGACGTTTCGCTCTTTCACGATTTCTTCGACTTCCCACTCTTCTGCTCCTCCAATCATCTTGGCTACAGGCCTCTTCTCTTGGCGATGGGGGGGTGGTTCGTGATAGGGTGTCAACAGTGACTCGTTGAACACCGGATGTCTTTGGTCCGTGTCCAGTAAATCCAGCTTCCATGCAGCCGCTCCAACCTTCTCCAATATCTCGTATGGCCCTAGTCTCTTGTCGCTCATCTTCTTTGATGGTCGATCCGTCTCGATATTTTCCCCTTCTATGTACACCTTCATCCCAACCTTCAACTCCGGAACTTCTTTTCTTTGTTTATCGTAGTATTTTTTCATTTTTTCATTTGCTTTTTCTAGTGCTGTTTTTGCTTCGTCTTGTATTTCTTTCATTCTTTTTACAAATTCCTCCGCCGACTTGTTTCTCGACTCCATCCGTTGCTCCACTCCCTTCCATGGGTGATATCCGTGATTTGCATAGAATGGCGATATTTTGGTAGATGTGTTCATTTTATTGTTATATGCAAATTCTGCCATCCCTAGCCACTCCGACCAGTCCGTCTGATGGTAGTTGACGTAGATGCGGAGATAATGCTCGATCTCCTGATTCATGCGTTCTGTCTGCCCATCCGTGATCGGGTGATATGCGGTCCCCGGATTCATTTCCACGCCCAACATCCGATTCGTCTCCCTCATGAAGCCCTTGATGTAATGCGAATCCCTTTCGGTGATGATCTTGCAAGGGATCCCGTGGTAGCGGAAGACTCGGTCCCTGGTTAATCGTGCCACTCCTTCGCTGCTGATGTCAGTACTAATTGGTTCGACATGGATCATTTTGGTGAAGGTGTCACACCACACATGAATTGCGTCATACCCATTACTGACCGGTAAGGGTCCGATTTGATCCATTGAGATGATTTCCCACGGCGCGTTTGGAACTGCATGCGGGTGCAAACTCCCTGTCCTGGCTCTTCTGGTCTTGGTCCGCTGGCACGCTTCGCACGTCTGGATGTATGTCCGAATTTGGTTTCCCATCCTTGGCCACCAGTAGTTCCTTTCCACCATCTCCTGCGTTCGGTTGATCCCAGCGTGTCCGACCAAAGGGGTGTCGTGGTGTAGTCCGACGATCTTGTCCCGCAACTCCTCGTCCCTTGGTACATAGAGCTTCCCATGGTACGTGATAAGCCCCTCTTCCTTCTTCCATCCGATGAGTGACTTCTCTAAGGCCGCCTTGATGCTTCCGTCAATTGATCGAATGGCCTTGATTTCATCGATTAGCTGCTGATCCTGTCCCTCAAATGTGACTTCTTGTGATCGGAAGAACTCGGGCTTCAGTAGTGTGACGTCCTTGTTGTCGTTCTTGCCCTGATCGTGATCTGCTCGTCGAGACAGGAGGTCCGCCTTGCGGTTGAGTGCGCCGGGTCGGTGTCGTAAGGTGAAATCAAACTCTGCCAACTCCGTGATCCATTGTGCTTGCCGTCGATTGAGCTTCTGCGGCTTCCGGAAGTACTCAAGATTCTGATGATCAGTGAAGATCT
Organism: Mycena citricolor; assembly: GCA_963692855.1. Lineage (NCBI taxonomy): Eukaryota > Fungi > Basidiomycota > Agaricomycetes > Agaricales > Mycenaceae > Mycena > Mycena citricolor. Next base: position 149,343 of record CAVNYO010000146.1, on the reverse strand, counting down.
CGAACGTCTCTGTGGCTCCCAGTAGTAGCTGTCTCCATTCGTCCAATGATAGCATGATTGCAAGCATTTCCTTGTCGTAGATCTCGTAATTTCGCTCGGTTTCGGTCAGTGCGTGCGAAATAAATGCGATTGGGCGCCAAATGCCGTCTTGGTTTTGGCTCAAAACTGATCCTGTTGCCCCTTCCGAAGCATCGGCTTCCAGACGATATTGGCCAGTGTCATTTGGCAGTGCTAAGACTGCATCCTCCGCGATTCTCTTCTTCAATCTGTCAAATGCCGCATGCTCATCCAGACCCCATGACCATCCTGCCTTCCCTGTCAGCTGCATCAATGGCTTTGCCACCTCCACATATCCCCGAACAAAGCGCTGATAGAAGTTGGTGAACCCCAGGGATGCTTGGACTTGTTTGACACTCTTTGGTTCAGGCCATTCCATCACACCCTTGATCTTGACTGGGTCCATCCGCATCGAATTGTGTCCAATAATTACACCCAGATATTTGATTTCCGTGCGTTCAAACTTGCACTTTTTGGGTTTCAGGTACAACTTGTGTTTTTGGAGCAATTCAAGCACTTGTTTTGTGATTCGTCAATGTTCATCCAGGTTTTCTGTGAAGATCAACATATTGTCCAGATAAACTGCCACGTGACCCTTGTTGATCAGTTCCCAAAGTATGTCGTTCATCATGTTTTGAAAGGTTTCTGGGGAGTTTGTGGGACCAAAGAACATAACCAGAGCCTCGTACAGTCCGCGGTTTGTGCGGAATGTGGCCTTCTATTTGTTGCCCTCTTTGATCTGTACATTGTTGTATCCCCATCAGATGTCTAACTTCATGAAGAACTTGGCGCTGCATAGGTTATGGACCAGTTCGGAGATAAGTGGCAGTAAGTATTGATTTTGGATTGTCATCTTGTTCAACTTCCAATAATCTTGGACGGGGCGTAGCGAGCCATCTTTTTTCTTGACAAAGAAGAACGCTGATGCCATTGGTGACTTTGATGGCCTGATCTGTCCACTGGCCAGATTCTCCTCTAGCAACTTGTCAAGTTTGACCTGCTTGTTTCAGGACAGAGGGTATACTTTGCAGTCCACTGCTTTGGAACCTGGTTTAAGTTTGATTGTGTGGTCCCATGTCCATCGGTTTGGTAGTGAGTCAAACAATTCTTTGGCAAACACCTTGACAAATTCCCAATATTGATCCGGAATCTTCCCCTTGGTCATTCTCTCCTTCTCCTTTTCCGGTTCTTCTGCGAATTTCTGTGCCAGTGTTTCCTTCAGCCGTAGATCTACTTCCTTCCCGAAGTCAACCAACAGGATTGATTCTCCTTCTTCCAGATCTGGTGCGCCCGTGTCCAGGTCAATTGCATCCATATCAATCATTGCCTGGTGCTCCTCGTGGCCTCTCATGTGACATCGCTCTGGACATCGGCTGAATTTCATTGTCTGCTCCTGCCAATCCACTTTGGGGTTGTGTTCTGATAACCAGTCAAGGCCAATGAAGATCCAAGCTTTTCCTAGACACATCAGAAGGAACGTGCGTGTCTCCACATGAGGACCGATTCTCATCCTCAAGTCAACATAATGGGTGATCCGACCATTGATGTTCTTGGTGTTGTTGGCATTACAAGCCACGATCAGTTGCGGAAGCTCCTGGATATCCAGTTTCTCTGCTCATGCATAGTTGGTGTCAATGCAGCAGGTACTGTAACCACTATCAAGCATTGCCTTGGCTCTGCGTGTTTTTCCTGAGTCCAGGCCCGTAATCTGGATGTACAGTACCCGTCACCACTTTGTGACTACTGGTTTAGCCTGTAACCTAACCCAAAATGGCAACTCTATCTGCGTCTCCAAGAAAAACTTAGTCGAGTTGTTATATATATAGGAACACTCATAATGTAGTCTAGTTTATGGCTTGTGCTCTGCCAAGGCCACTAACAACTTTCAAGATTTTTGGTCCAAAAAAGTGAATGATTACATAAGATGTGTCACATGTAAGTCACGAGATAATTGATTGTCATGCGCAGCGAATGATTTCCTCATGCTTCAGAATGGAGATAGGAATCCGGCAATGAGATGAATATTTCTTCACTGCATAAGCAGCTTGTTTCACATTGAGTCCATTTCTAAATGAGAACAACGTCAGGATGCGGTGCTCTTCCTGTATTATAATGTTGGCCAGTCACTTGATTCAGTGCTTCAGGAACTAATGTTTTGGCCTTGGGAAATGTTCCATCAGAGAACTGACGGAAATCTGGATGACAGCATGTGAGATCAAGAATTGATCAGATTTTATCACTCACATTGTTTTGCTTGACCCCAGACCATCTCAATTGGATTAAGTTCGCAGTGAAATTTGGGGAGAAAAAAGCATTTGTGGCCTTCCTTTTCAATGATGACCTGAAACAATGGCTTCTCTGCAAGGAAGTCCGGAAGTCCGGTTGCAGGGACAAAACCCAACGCATGCAGCATGTCTGACTGCGGGTCAGATCAACATCTTTGAGTTTGGACTGATTTTGATCCTCAGTGTCAGGGGAACCCCCTCTTCTGATTGATCAGCTTGGGATCTGGCATGTGATTGCGCTCGCGTGACCTGTCAGCTGTCACATGCCGCGGCCCGGACTGCCGCGCCAAGCGCTTCTCTCTGATGGGCACATGGTCAGGTGTCCCATTGTTCCCACTGTCTCGGTTTCCTATTGTTCTCCAATGGCCATTGTACTTATTGTTCCCATTGTTCCTTGTTTGTCGCTGTGTGCTCTATTGTTCTTGTATCATATAAATAGTGGCGCCTGGCAAGGAGAATCCCCAACACGGTTTCTCTTTGGATTCTCCCTTGCCAGGTATGCCGGTCTTGTACCTAGCTACCACTATTGACACTTTGGATTCTCCCTTGCCAGAACTCTGAGATTGGGTCTCGAGGTTGCCCTTACAGCAGAAACCGTGTTCCTAGGGATAACTGGTCAAGATTGCGAGGTTTGACGCCGATAGTAACAGCGGAGACGAGTCGACGAGCGACCAAGACCGCCAATCCGTCACCTCTTTTCTTGCCCCCTCCTCCCCTCCACAAGCACACTCAATCAGCATGGAGGACGACAACTCCCAGCATCGACTGTCCGCTCTGGAGACCAGCATCCAGAACATCGAAGCCGTACTCAATCGGCTCCTCAACCAACCACAACCCCCTGCCCCTGCCCCTGCACCAGCTCTGGCTATGGGTCCAGGTGTTTCTGCTGGCTCGCAGTCGAACACTGCGCGCCCCCTCATCCGTCCTAACCCCCCCTTCTTGTTTGATGGGGATCGCACCTTGGGCAAGAGCTTCTTGCACTCGGTGAAGCAGTACTGGCGACTGCTCCCCGAGGCGTTCTTCGTGAATGGGGTGGTCGCTGAGGAGAAGGTAGTCCGCTTTGCCCTCTCCTACATGTCCAAGGACTCGGCAGCCTCCTGGTCCGAGCGCATGTCTGAGCGCACCCCGTTCCTGTTCCCCACTTGGGCTCTGTTCGTCACTGAGTTCAAGCTCCGATTCGTCGAGGAGAACGAGCAAGACCACGCCTTGGCGTGACTGGAAACCCATCAGTATTATATGGGCTCCTGCAACGTATTCAAGTACACGGACGAGTACAACGACCTCCTTGACCTCGCTGGTTATACCGACAACTTGGTCAAGGTGACCAAATATAGGACGGGCCTGGACCCAAGGATCAACCAAGCCATCACCACCTCTGGTAACCCTCCCAGCCTCACCGACTATGCTGAATGGCGTGTCCGCGCGTTCCGGCAGTACAATGCGGAACTCGCTGCCAGAGCTTCTCGAGGCCACGCAGCGCCTCCTCCCCGAGCGCCTGCTGTTGCCCCCCATCCTTGTGCCCCGGTGCTCCCTGCTGTAGCACCAGCCCTCACTGCCCACCCGGTGCCCGCCCCCGTTGCCCATCCAATTCCCATGGAGGTAGACCGGGCCCGGCTCTGTGGTGACATTCGATGCACCTGCTTCCGCTGCGGCAGTCCAGGTCATCTTGCCCATGACTGCCCCACCCCAGCTGACATATGTCACGCCAATGTCCTTGATGAGGTCATCAATCAGCTGGGGAGTGATCTGCTTTCCGAGTTGGTTGCTTGGGTCGCGACCACTGCAGCCATTGCGGATCACGCGGCTGATGTCACAGCTGAGGTGGAACAGGGTTTTCCCCCCAGCGACAAGTGAGTAGTACGCCCTCGTTCGCTTCACGTAATTGTTTCTCCTGTTTGTATGATGAATCCAATTCTGTCCACTCTGCAACAGTTGAAACAATAGACGTACACCCTGCCCCGCCTCCAACCCCATGAGTCCGCAAGGAGAAGTGGGAACACAAGCTCCCTTCCTGCTATGTTGTTGCCGCCTCCTCCGGGGCCAATTCCCTCAACCTCCCCCTGGAGATCGAGTCCACTGACAACGCAGTGAAGCTATCTCTCAAAGGCCTAGTCGATTGTGGCGCTACATCTGACTTCATCGACTCGGCCTACGTCCTCGAAAATCACCTCCCCGTTTGTCGCCTCACCCAGCCTATCCCCGTTTACAACGTGGACGGCACGCCGAACGAGGCCGGTTCCATTCGCGAAGTTGCTGATGTGGTTCTCCGTTACCAGGGCCACAGTGAACGCGTGCAGCTTGCTGTCACCCGTTTAGGCAAGCAGCAGCTCATTCTAGGGTACTCCTGGCTCCGGAAGCACAACCCGGAGATCAACTGGGATACCCAGGAGGTAAAGATGAGCCGTTGCCCTTCCGGTTGCTCCACCTGCCGGGAGGAACTTTGCAAAGAACATCGATCTGCCAGAACCGCGGCCCGGGTGCTTTGCACCATCAGACAAGGTCCGGTTCCATCCATCTGCGCTGTCGACATTGAGGACCACGAGGACAAAGAGATGCCGGAGCTTTTGCCAGATTCGGACGATTATGACCCTGAAGATGTCGAAGAAGATGACGACTCCTTGGAAGCCGGTGACCGTATCTTTTACACCTGCTTCAACCCTTCTGAAAACATCTGAGCCACCAGCACCGTCTCTTAGCGACTTGCCGAGGCGTTTGCTAAGAACTCTGCACCTCCTTGGGATACCATCCCCGAGTGGGCCCACGAGTTTGAAGATGTTTTCAGCAAGGAGTCCTTCGACAACCTACCAGAGCGACGCCTCTGGGATCACGCCATTGAACTGGTTCCCGACGCAAAGCCAACCAACTGTAAGGTCTACCCCATCTCCCCTCTTGAACAGAAGCAACTCGACAACTTCATCGAGGAGGGCATGGCTACTGGCAGGATTCGGCCGTCAAAATCGCCCATGGCATCTCCCGTCTTCTTCATGAAGAAGAAGGATGGCAGCTTACGGTTTGTCCAAGATTACCGAGCACTAAACGCGATGACAGTGAAGAACCGCTACCCACTTCCCCTGATCAATGATCTCATCAACAAGCTCAAGGGAGCTCGGTTCTTCACCAAACTCGACGTTCGCTGGGGCTTCAACAACGTACGCATTCGTCAAGGCGACGAGTGGAAGGCAGCGTTTCAGACAAACCGCGGGCTCTTTGAGCCGTTGGTGATGTATTTCGGCCTGACCAATTCCCCTGCAACGTTCCAGACAATGATGAATGACATACTTCAGGACCTCATCCTTTCTGGCGACGTTATGGTGTACCTCGATGACATTCTCATCACACATTCCGATATCCACCGTCACCAGGAAATCGTGAACAAAGTCCTCCGACGTCTCCGCGAGAACAAGCTCTACCTTCGTGCGGAGAAATGCGAGTTCGAGATGCCGTCGATCGAATACCTTGGGGTGATCATTTCCCACAACCATGTGGAGATGGACCCGGTCAAGGTCGCAGGTGTGGCGGAGTGGCCAGCTCCGGCTAACAAGAAGGAAGTGCAGCAGTTCCTCGGCTTCACTAACTTCTACCGGAGGTTCATCCAGGATTTTTCGCACGTTGCCCGTCCTCTCTTTGACCTCACCAAGAAGGACGTGGCATGGACTTGGGGCGCCAATGAGGCAGCTGCATTTCTTGCACTGAAGAACGCTGTTACCTCTACCCCAGTCCTGCAGCTCCCGGATGCTTCCAGGTCTTACCGCCTCGAAGCAGACAGTTCGGACTTCGCGACCGGTGCTGTCATCTCGCAGCAGTCCCCCGTGGATGACAAGTGGCATCCGGTCGCCTTCTTCTCGAAGAGTCTTAACGAGGTCCAGCGGAACTACGAAATCCACGACAAGGAGATGCTCGCCATCGTCCGCGCCTTGGAGGAGTGGCGACACTTCCTCGAGGGCGCCGAGCACCCCGTTGAGATCTGGACCAACCACAAAAATCTGGAGTACTTCCGGAAGGCCCAGAATCTCAACTGTCGTCAAGCCCGCTGGTCCCTCTATCTGTCTCGCTTCGACTTCACCCTGCACCACCAAGCTGGCCGCCTCATGGGCCGCCTGGATGCTCTCTCGCGCCGCCCTGACCACAGAGTCGCTTCGGACAACGCAGACGTCACACTGCTGCGCCCAGAGCTGTTCCATGTCCGGGCCTTAGAGGGTCTCACTATCTCTGGACCCGAAGCCCCTCTCCTGCGCGACATCCGGGAGGCCCTCGCCGGTACCCCCGACATGGAGGAGCCCATTGTGTTGGCAGCACGTGAGCTCCTCAAGGAACGCGGAGTTCGCTCTGCTCGGGCTGCGGAGTGGCAAAAAGAAGGCGGCCTGCTCTACTTCCATGGCAAGCTGGTGGTTCCACGCAACAACGACCTCCACCGACGCATCCTTGAGCAGCACCACGACACCCGCGTCGCAGGGCATGCTGGCCGCTTCAAGACGTTGGAGCTTGTCTCTCGGAACTACTGGTGGCCCCAGTTGTCTCGACACGTCGGCCGGTATGTGGCCACCTGCGACCTGTGCTGCCGAACTAAGGCGCTCCGCCAACTCCCAATTGGGGAACTCCATCCCACGGAGGTCCCTTCGGAGCGCTGGGAAGCGGTGTCGGTCGACTTCATTGTGCATCTGCTAGACGCTCACGGGTATGATGCTATCATGGTCGTTGTTGACATGCTTGGGAAGCGCAGCCACTTCATAGAATGCCACACCCGGCTCTCCGGTGAAGGTGCCGCCAGGCTTTTCTACAAGAACGTCTGGCGCCACCATGGGCTGCCGTCTAAGTATGTCTCTGACCGTGGCTCCCAGTTCATAGCAGAGTTCACGCAGGAGCTGTGGAAACTGGTCGGGGTCTCATCGGCAATGTCTACGGCTTGGCATCCACAGACGGACGGCCAGACCGAGCGTGTGAACCAGGAGCTCGAGCAGTTCCTCCGGATCTTCACCAGCTACAACCAGGACAACTGGGACGAGCTGCTTCCCGCTGCAGAGTTTGCCTACAACAACCATATTCACTCATCCACGCAGCAGGTCCCGTTCATGACAGATACCGGTCGACTCCCTCGTATGGGCTTTGAACCGAATGGACTACGCTCAGCTGTGAACGAGTCGGCAAACGACTTCTGCGACCGCATCGCGTCCGGAGTGGCAGAAGCCAAGTCGGCACTGGTGAAGGCAAAGGATGAGTACAAGCAGTACTACGACCGCCGGAGGGTCTCGGCTCCAGACATCAAGGTCGGAGATCGAGTCTGGCTTGATGCTTCTGACATAGCAACAACGCGCCTGTCCCTCAAACTCTCTCACCGACGGCTGGGTCCCTTCAAAGTCACCCAGGTTGTTGGGCGCGGCGCTTACAAGCTTGACCTCCCCCGCCACCTCTCTGGTCTCCACCCAGTCTTCCCCGTTGTCAAGCTGCAGCCCGTTGAGGACGACCTGTTCCCAACACGCCCGGCTCGCGAGGAGCTGCCACCTGTCATGGGCCAAGGAGCTGGCGAGGAGTGGGAAGTCGAAGAGGTTCTGGATGCCAAGATGCGCTATCGGAGCATTTGGTACTTCGTGCGGTGGAAGGGCTACAATTCGTCGCACGACCAATGGGTTAAGCACTCTGATATCTTCGCAGAGGACGCTATAGCGGCATTCTACCGCAAGCACCCCAACAAGCCACGCATCATTGCCGCCGCCATCTTTGACTCCCTTCCGTTCCAGCACCCCTCTGCCACCATCCGCACGTTGCGTCGAGGCGCCGTAATCCAAGGGGGGGTGATGTCAGAGGAACCCCCGCTTCGGACCGCTCTGCCTTCGATCAGGCATGTGATCGCACTCACGTGACCTGTCAGCTGTCACGTGCTGCGGCCCGGACTGCCGCGCCGAGCGCTTCTCTCTGATGGGCACATGGTCAGGTATCCCATCGTTCCCACTGTCTCGGTTTCCTATTGTTCTCCAATGGCCATTGTACTTATTGTTCCCATTGTTCTTTGTTTGTCGCTGCGTGCTCTATTGTTCTTGTATCATATAAATAGTGGCGCCTGGCAAGGAGAATCCCCAACACGGTTTCTCTTTGGATTCTCCCTTGCCAGGTATGCCGGTCTTGTACCTAGCTACCACTATTGACACTTTGGATTCTCCCTTGCCAGAACTCTGAGATCGGGTCTCGAGGTTGCCCTTACATCCTGGAGCAACTGTTCAGCAAGACGCTCGACCCAGTGAAATGCTGAGGGCGCGCTCACAGGTGAATCTACTATGAAAGTAAACCCAAATATAAACACGTTCACACTCCTCGTAATCAGCTTCTCAGTGTGTAAAAGATGTGAGGGCTTCGGGGTGGACAGAGCACCAGTATCACAACTCTCAATAGACGCAGATCAATAGTCGCGGAAGACAAAGTCAACGACAAGAATTTATATATAGCAAACAGTGGTGTCTCAACTAATATCTTCTATACGAACAAAACCAACACTAATCCAACCACAACCAACAATATCACAAGTCAGAGCTTAATACAAAGTATTAAGGTCCCTTGTAGCGACAGCGTCCAGATGGCGACGCAAAGCCCAAGTATCAAGTCGACGCACTGCCAACCAATACAGCCAATATACTGAGTCAACGCACTGCCAACTAGTAGAACCAAAATGCCGCGTCGACGCACTGCCAACTAACAGCCAATATCCAATGTCCAAAACCCGAGCACAACTCGTTGACGCACTGCCAAGCAAGAAGTGTGGAACCAAAGTTCTCAAGTTGACACACTGCCAACTGACCAAAACAACCCGAGCACAACTAGTCTACGCACTGCCAAGCTAGAGGTGTGGAAACGATCTCAACAAAGCCCTAAGGCAATGACACTAAATGCCGCGACTAAACCAGAAGCAGCGAATCTGACTTTCTGATATCTCAAAACTCAAACTCAAATCACAGTAGCTACAAGTGCTCAGGGAGCAACTTGTCGCGACCGGGCAGGGGTGACAGAACTTCTTAGGGTGGAATCACGCGGCACGCAAATTGTACAAAACAATCTGATATGAGAGTGATTCACAGTCCAGGGGAAAGCTTTTTAATACAAAGAAATGACGTGCTACTTATACTGTCTACGACGATGCTTAGTAAAGTCCTGTACAACTGCATAGTAGCTACGCTATCTAAGATTGGTTGCCTTTTAGGGTAATGAAAAGTTGAACGATCAGACAGGTCCAGAGTGATCAGGACCCCGCCCCATAGTCCATATGGTACTTTTGATGTGGGTCAACCCACCGCATCATACTTTTGGAATACGACGTGCTGGATTGGCCAACTGGTATATCTTGGCGGGTGAGCCCAACGTGGGTGCCCCAAGAAGCCATATGGCCCTAGGCACGCCAGGCGTTCCTCACATGGCTCGGTTCACGGATCTAGCCTGTGTCGCTTTTTAGTGTGTTTGGGTATGGGCGCAACTCGCCGTGACACTTTGGAAGTGCCACTGCGGCGCGTCCACAATGTCCCGTGATCAAGTGGATCCTAACATGTGACAAGTTGTCGCCATGGTGTGATCTGAGGAAACGTCCAACCCAAAACCAGGAGTTGCCGCGACAAGATTGGTTCAATCTTGTAACGCCAAGTCCTGTACCGTAGTAGTTGTAATATTGAGAACGTCGCGCATTGCTCAGCCCTTCAGCCCAAGTTCCCATCTGCAGAGAATGACCCTTTTTGTGAAGTCGCCGCAACAAAGATCCCTTTTGGGGAATTGTCGCGGTCCAAGCATTCGTCACTAATAGCCCTGAACCTGGTGTAGACTCATAAGACCAATTCCACAGTAGTGGTCTGACTGCCTTGCTATTGTCGACACTATCCACAGTCGTTGACTGGGCAGTAGACCCTTAAGCCCTACTGAGTGCAACACTGTCAACTGCGACACGATACACCAAATGGTTCGAGAGTAAACTCTGTAAAAGGCGCAAAAATACGCCCTTACAGAGCTGGTGCAGAGCGCGTCTGGTAGCCAGCCTATCAGCGTTTTCCCAAAGGTCTCTGCAGCACTCCTTGTAGCTACCACAAGGCTTGGGTCAGGCTCAACGTTACCTGTGGCCTGGTGCTGTTTGCTCAATAGGAACCCTGCACTGCGATTGCAGAGAGCAACTAGATGATTTGGTAAAAGGGTGAGTAGATTGATAAGGATGTAGAGGATATAGTAGGTGTAGCGGTAAGAGATGCAGGGTAGGAGGTAAGAGGTACAAGGGTATGAGGGGAGTCTTGGAATTATGTGACAATCAACCCAAAACAAAGTCAATAAGAAGAATGAATTCCAAGACTGGGGAATACAACACAACAGCTGTATTTATACCAAGTCCAGTCTGAGTCATATCTACATCAAATGAGTCATGAGACTAGGTACTGTGTGGAGCACTGGTCATGGGTTGTAGTAGAACCTTCTGGAGCACATGCTATGCAGCCTTTGCACAGATAACACCTCTGAACCCTTAACCCGGGCCGTGTGATGCTGTGATCTGTGATAAGATAACCTGTGTTGAGATAAGACTAGATTGTTGATGGAAAAGACGAAAAAGTGGCTGAACTATGACAGGGTAATGTCATAGTTAAACCACTTTTTCATCATTTCTTTGATCATCTTATCTTATCTTGACATAGGGTTATCTTATTATAGATCATGGCACCACATGGTCCAGGCTAGGGGCTCAGGAGGATTATCTCTATTAATCCAAGGTTGCACAACACATGCTCTGTCATAATTCGACTCTTTTTTCATCTTATCATCGACGATCTTATCTTATCTTGGCACGGCTTATCTTATCACGGATCACAGCATCAGACGATCCGGGCTAGGGGTTCCAGGGGTTATCTCTATCGATTCGAGGCTGCGCGACATATGCTCCGGAAGGTTCTACTACAACCCATGACCAGTGCTCCATGCGGTACATAGCCTTATGACTCATTAGTTGTAGATATGACTCAGACTGGATTTGGGTATAAATACTGTAGCTACTTGGTTGTATTCTCCAGTCTTCGAATTCACTTCTCTTTTCGACTTTGTTTTTGGGTTGATCGTCACATAATTTGAAGACTCCCCTCATACCCTTGTACCTCCTACCTCCTACCCTGCTCCGTGCACCGCTACGCCCGCTATATCCTCTTCACCCTTATCACCCCACTCACCCTTTTACCGAATCATCTAGTCGCTCGCTGCGATCGCAGTGAAAGGTTCATATCGAGCAAACAGCACCAGGCCACGGGTAACGTTGAGCCCGACCCAAGCCTTACGGTAGCTACAAGGAGTGCTGCGGAGACCTTCGGGAAAACGCACCTTGGGATCATCGGGCACGTGAAGAGCTAGGCCCGGGATCTTTTTGCTAGCAAAAGAACCTTTCCTCGAGTGCTTGTACAGCACACGAATCCACCATTTCGTACCGATTCCCATCGTCATCTGGGAGTCCATCCCCTCCCCCCATCATACCATCGTCGCCCGATCTGGCGCATCAAAACAAACCCGGACCCTCCAACCCCTACCTCGCCCTCCCGCCGCCTGAAGACAAGATCCCCGACCTTGGTGAGTTACCCTCCGAACAACCACCCTCGCCCCCACCTACCGCACCTGCTCCTACCATGTCAGGACATCACCGCATCACCCTCGCCGCTAACCCCCCCTACTTCGATGGCAACAAGTCCAAATACCTGGGCTTTGTGGACGCGTGCACCATGTACATTGGTGCCTATCGATCGGAGTTCTCGCTGGATGAGACAAAGATCCTCTTTGTTCTGTCCTACCTCCGTAATGAGACCGGCACAAGCTGCGCCGCCTCAAGATGGGCGATGAACTGGAAGCAGCACAATTTCGAGGGTTTCCAAGGAATGAAGGCGGGAGTCACCGCGACAACCTTCTTGGAGGAGCTCCAAAGAGCCTTTGGGGATTCTAACGCAGAACAAGTCGCCGCTGCTCGACTCATGGCCCTTCGCCAGGGGAGACGGTCCTTCGCGGACTACATCTCTGACTTCAAAATGCTGGCTGCGGACGCGGGGTACAACGTGGTTGCCTCGACCGATGACAAGGGCGAGTACAAGAAGGGGGATCAGGACAACATCCTCATCGAGTTCCTCGAGCACAGACTCAGCAGCAAAATTGCAAGCCGCCTCTACAACACCGGCGTCCCCCTGCCCAAGGCATATGGTGCCTTCAAGAACTGGTGTGTCAACATCGAGACCAATGCCTTGCGCGATCAGCTGCGTAAGGCATCCTATGGGCACTCAACTCCGTGGCCCCCACCCCAATTCCGCCCTCAGGCTGCACCATCAGCACCTGTACCCGCTCCGACCCGACCAGCGGCCAATGAGCCGGTTCCGATGGAGATCGATCGCACCCACGCCCGCGGCCGCAATATCATCTGCTACAACTGTCAGCAGCCGGGGCACATTGCGCGGAACTGCCCTGAGCCCAAGAAGAAGCGCACGTTCTTCAATCGGGCCACAATGCTAGAAGAGATCAAGAACGGGGACAAGGACAACGAGTTCCTCAAGGAGATCGCCGAGAAGCTGCGCAAGAAGGGTTTTTGAAGCGCTCCACTCCTCTAGCCAAGGAGGTGGAGCGTCCGGACTATGGACGTTTTTCTGTACTTGTTTTGATTAAAGATATGAACGATTCTCCCCATACATACACGATCCCAGACTCACTACGTACTAATATCCATGATTTTCTCGTTGCTGATATGGAAAAGGAACGTCAAAGGAAAATAAATTTAAATAGAGAGTATTTACAAAGTAAAAAGGATCAGAAAGCTGCGGATAAATTAATTTTGGACTCCTACGTATTTATGGCTCGTGGAGAAGGAACCACGTCAACAAAGACCGAAAAGGGGAGCATCGCTCCGGAGGCTCAATCCTTGAAAAAGGAGGAAGCGCCCAAGGAATCTGCCAAAATCAAGGTTCCAGAAGCACCCAAACGCACAAGGGTGCCAGATGCCGTTCAAAGGAAATCGGTGGCCGAGAAACAGAAGGGCCCCCAGCCCAGCAGACTGGCGCAGGAATTGTGCAACTACCAGGCCAAAAGGAAGAGACATTCGATGGACGTATATGTCCAGATCACAGGCCTGGACTCAGGAAAGACACGCGGAGTTAAGGCGCTACTCGACAGTGGCTGTAGCACCTGCTGCATCGATACCGACTACGCGTGGGCAGAGAAGCTGGATATCCAAGAACTTCCCCAACCCATTGTGGCTCGTAACACCGACAACACCGAAAACATCAGCGGCCGGATCACGCATTACGTTGACCTAAGGATGAGAATTGGTCCTCACGTGGAGACACGCACGTTCCTTCTGATGTGCTTAGGGAAGGCCCGGATCTTCATTGGTCTTGACTGGCTGACGGAACACAACCCGGAGGTGGATTGGCAGGAGCAGACCATGAGATTCAGTCGATGCCCAGAGCGTTGTCACATGAGGGGTCACGAGGAGCATCAAGCGATGATTGACATGGATGCAATCGACCTGGAGACCGGTGCACCGGTTCTGGAAGAAGGAGAATCAATCCTGTTGATCGACTTTGGGAAGGAGGTGGATCTACGGCTGAAGGAAACACCGGCGCAGAAATTCGCAGAAGAAGCAGAAAAGGAGAAAGAGAGAATGACCGAGGGAAAGATCCCAGATCAATATCGGGAATTTGTCAAGGTGTTTGCCAAGGAATCGTTCGACTCACTACCGGACCAACGGGCATGGGATCATGCGATTGAGCTCAAACCTGGTTCCAAAGCAGTGGACTGCAAGGTGTACCCGCTATCACGAAACGAGCAGGTCAAACTCGACGAGTTCTTACAAGAGAACCTGGCCAGCGGACAAATCAGGCCATCAAAATCACCCATGGCCTCAGCATTCTGCTTTGTCAAAAAGAAGGATGGTTCGCTACGTCCCGTCCAGGATTATCGGAAGCTGAACGAGATGACGATCCGAAATCGATACCTGCTGCCACTGATCTCCGAGCTGGTCCATAATCTATGCGGCGCCAGGTTCTTCACCAAGCTCAACATCCGATGGGGATACAATAACGTACGGATCAAAGAGGGCGACAAGTGGAAGGCTGCGTTCCGCACGAACCGCGGACTGTACAAGCCCTTGGTCATGTTCTTTGGTCTCACGAACTCCCCGGCCACCTTCCAAAACATGATGAACGACATACTCCGAGAACTGATCAACGAGGGTCACGTGGTAGTCTATCTGGACGATATACTGATCTTTACAGAGAACTTGGACAAACATCAGCGGATCACGAAACGAGTGCTCGAATTGCTCCAGAAACACAAGCTATACCTGAAGCCTGAAAAGTGCGAGTTCGAACGCACGGAAATCGAATATTTGGGTGTAATTATTGGACACAATTCGATGCGGATGGACCCAATCAAGATCAAGGGCGTGATGGAATGGCCCGAACCAAAGAGCGTCAAACAGGTCCAAGCTTTCCTCGGATTCACAAACTTCTATCGGCGCTTTGTCCGGGGATATGCAGAGGTTGCCAAGCCATTGACACGGCTGACAGGAAAGGCAGGATGGTCATGGGGTGAAGATGAGCATGCGGCATTTGATGGATTGAAGAAGAGAATCGCGGAGGATGCGGTCCTAGCACTGCCAAATGACACTGGCCAATATCGTCTGGAAGCCGATGCTTCGGAAGGGGCAACAGGATCAGTTTTGAGCCAAAACCAAGACGGCATTTGGCGCCCAATCGCATTTATTTCGCATGCACTGACCGAAACCGAGCGAAATTACGAGATCTACGACAAGGAAATGCTTGCAATCATGCTATCATTGGACGAATGGAGACAGCTACTACTGGGAGCCACAGAGACGTTCGAGATCTTCACTGATCATCAGAATCTTGAGTACTTCCGGAAGCCGCAGAAGCTCAATCGACGGCAAGCACGATGGATCACGGAGTTGGCAGAGTTTGATTTCACCTTACGACACCGACCCGGCGCACTCAACCGCAAGGCAGACCTCCTGTCTCGACGAGCAGATCACGATCAGGGCAAGAACGACAACAAGGACGTCACGCTACTGAAGCCCGAGTTCTTCCGATCACAAGAAGTCACATTTGAGGGACAGGATCAGCAGCTAATCGATGAAATCAAGGCCATTCGATCAATTGACGGAAGCATCAAGGCGGCCTTAGAGAAGTCACTCATCGGATGGAAGAAGGAAGAGGGGCTTATCACGTACCATGGGAAGCTCTATGTACCAAGGGACGAGGAGTTGCGGGACAAGATCGTCAGACTACACCACGACACCCCTTTGGTCGGACACGCTGGGATCAACCGAACGCAGGAGATGGTGGAAAGGAACTACTGGTGGCCAAGGATGGGAAACCAAATTCGGACATACATCCAGACGTGCGAAGCATGCCAGCGGACCAAGACCAGAAGAGCCAGGACAGGGAGTTTGCACCCGCATGCAGTTCCAAACGCGCCGTGGGAAATCATCTCAATGGATCAAATCGGACCCTTACCGGTCAGTAATGGGTATGACGCAATTCATGTGTGGTGTGACACCTTCACCAAAATGATCCATGTCGAACCAATTAGTACTGACATCAGCAGCGAAGGAGTGGCACGATTAACCAGGGACCGAGTCTTCCGCTACCACGGGATCCCTTGCAAGATCATCACCGAAAGGGATTCGCATTACATCAAGGGCTTCATGAGGGAGACGAATCGGATGTTGGGCGTGGAAATGAATCCGGGGACCGCATATCACCCGATCACGGATGGGCAGACAGAACGCATGAATCAGGAGATCGAGCATTATCTCCGCATCTACGTCAACTACCATCAGACGGACTGGTCGGAGTGGCTAGGGATGGCAGAATTTGCATATAACAATAAAATGAACACATCTACCAAAATATCGCCATTCTATGCAAATCACGGATATCACCCATGGAAGGGAGTGGAGCAACGGATGGAGTCGAGAAACAAGTCGGCGGAGGAATTTGTAAAAAGAATGAAAGAAATACAAGACGAAGCAAAAACAGCACTAGAAAAAGCAAATGAAAAAATGAAAAAATACTACGATAAACAAAGAAAAGAAGTTCCGGAGTTGAAGGTTGGGATGAAGGTGTACATAGAAGGGGAAAATATCGAGACGGATCGACCATCAAAGAAGATGAGCGACAAGAGACTAGGGCCATACGAGATATTGGAGAAGGTTGGAGCGGCTGCATGGAAGCTGGATTTACTGGACACGGACCAAAGACATCCGGTGTTCAACGAGTCACTGTTGACACCCTATCACGAACCACCCCCCCATCGCCAAGAGAAGAGGCCTGTAGCCAAGATGATTGGAGGAGCAGAAGAGTGGGAAGTCGAAGAAATCGTGAAAGAGCGAAACGTCGGCCGAGGAAAACAGTACTTGGTCAAATGGAAGGGATGGCCGCATAGCGAGAACACCTGGGAACCATCACGTCACCTTACCCACGCGAAGAAGGTCCTGAGAGATTGGCAGAGGAAACAATCCAACCCAGACACACGCATTCGCCTCCTGCCAACACTCGAAGCCGGACATTGGGACTATCTCATTCACCACTACAAACCCAGAGATGAGCGCCTTCCGTACCCCCAACAACAACTCTTTGACCCTTACGAGAATGTCTTTACTCCCATTGGCCTAGTCGATGAGGACATTGACCCTAGAGAGGGGGTAATGTCATAGTTTGGCCACTTTTTCATCTTATCTTTGACGATCTTATCTTATCTTGGCACGGCTTATCTTATCACGGATCACGGCATCAGACGATCCGGGCTAGGGGTTCCAGGGGTTATCTCTATCGATTCGAGGCTGCGCGACATATGCTCCGGAAGGTTCTACTACAACCCATGACCAGTGCTCCATGCGGTACATAGCCTTATGACTCATTAGTTGTAGATATGACTCAGACTGGATTTGGGTATAAATACTGTAGCTACTTGGTTGTATTCTCCAGTCTTCGAATTCACTTCTCTTTTCGACTTTGTTTTTGGGTTGATCGTCACATGCTCCAGAAGGTTCTACTACAACCCATGACCAGTGTTCTTTACAGTGCATAGTCTCATGACTCATTTGATGTAGATATGACTCAGACTGGACTTGGTATAAATACAGTAGCTATTGTGTTGTATTCCCCAGTCTTAGAATTCATTCTTCTTATCAACTTTGTTTTTGGGTTGATTGTCACACTTGGTTTCTCTTTGGACTCTCCCTTGTCAGGTTTGCCAGTCTCCTGTATTGGTTGATCCCCTTATCTGACACTTTGGACTCTCCCTTGTCAGGACTCTGAGATCGGGCCTCAAGGTTGCCCTTACAGACTTGATAAAATTCAGACAGTGGTTCAAACACCACAATACAATGTTTAGTTTCCCAAGAATCAATGAAATAAGAATTGTAGTACATTAACATCTAAACCTTGCAAATTCATTTGTTTAGTGACCACATTCCATCTCGCCCAACAACAAGCCCCTCACAACGGGCAGCTTCCATGAAGCCTACAAGCTGCTCAGAATTTTGGTCATATCCAGGCACAAATTTGAGCATTTGCTGTATCCGATCCAAAGGAAGAGAACCCAGATTGGTAAGCATCCCTTCAATGAACTAATCTAATATCAGAGAGTGTTCACTGCACTAAAAGATTGGTGTACCTTCCAATGAACACGCATTTTTTCTGCTTGCTGTTGTTGGGCTGGAGTCATAGCTGGTGCTTCCTCTACCGCCAAAGCTGGAATAAACAGTCAAAATAGATAATTGTCAAAGAATAAGTGTAACACTAGACCTGAACGGGCTGGACCTGCTTCCTCCTGGATCTCCAGCAATCTAAAAGTGTTTTCCTCGTCTTCTTTCAGAACTCCTTCATCAATCCAAGTGATCAACGCCTTCAGTGCAGCTGTTCTATCAACATTGCCTACACCGTGGATCAGCTCGTCCATGGTCCAGACATTCTTCTGAGAAAACAGTTCAATGAAAGCAGCTTCAAGGGGTGGAACACTCTTGGTGACAGTGCGATCCTGCAATTCCAAGACCAAATCAACCGTGCCTAGGTGCGGAAACCATTGCAGTTTCTTGTCTGGCTTGAACAGCGAGAAATCTTTGGAATACTGCTTCTGTAAGCTGGAGAGGTGTGAGCTCGGAGGTATCAACACTACTGATATTGCTCACGCTTGGAATTGCCCCGGCATCACGATTTCCGCCGAGTCCAAAGACGGCCAGAAGTGCCGAGAGATGATTGTCGGGTGAACAATGGACTACACAATGTTCGACGTCAGGGCAAACGGAAAGTCGGGTTTTCTCTTTTGAATAAATCGCACCGCATTTTTAGTTTGAACATGCCCGTCTATTCGCTTTGAATCGGTCATATCCCTCAGCATGACCTCGCAAACTTGGAGGGCGGCCTCCCCGAAACGGATCTTGAGAATCTCGACATTGCGGCGCTCCTTTTCAACCTTGTCGAAGTCTTCTCTGATTGCTAGCAAGCGTTGCGCGAGCAGGACCTGAAGTTCCTTGACGAACAGATCTTTCGAGTCGTAGATGCTGACAAGAGTACTGAGCACATCATTCGGCTTGTTTGTTCTGAAGTCTGCTAGAGCATGAGACTTTTTCAGACAGCCCAAAGGATGATGACACACCAGGTCCCGCATCAATGGGTTCGGGTTCCCAGTTTGCATCGTTGAAGTCCTCCATTTGCGTCTGCAATGGCACAATAGGATCGTTCTCATCCACCAACGAATCTCCGCTGTCATCGTCGCCGACGAGATTGGCCACAATGCTACGAATCGTGTCTGGTCGTTCTCTGAGATAGCGTCGGATTGGATCTGCGACTTTGAACAGTAGTACCCCGGGTGGGTCTATTATCCGCAAACATTTGATCGTTGCGACATATTGAGAGAGGATGAGCTTGGTGTCTGCACCTGGGTGGAGGAGCCGTTTTCGATTTCTGACAGGTATCAGAAACCTTCGCTCCCCGGCCTATGTCACTCACGATCGTCTTAGTTCTTGTACGAGGGCTGCACGCTGATCCACGCGCTGGAGACACTCCTACGTATTGATTAACGAAAAAGCAAATATTTATGAATTCGCGTATGTTTCACCTTCAAGTCTTGCAGCGCACCCATCGAGTCCGGAAAGTCGATGATGATGTCGAATATCTCAGTGGTTCTGCAGTGCCATGTAGTAAGCGGTTTGACAATGAGAGCACCGAAACCAACCGTAGATCGCAAAGTGTTTTATTCATATGGAAATCGAAACGCGACCCAACATTTTGTAACATCCCTCTCGCGTCTTCCGCTGCGAATGCAAGTTATAGCCGGTCCCAATCACAAGATATGGAAGCGACACACATGTGACTGCCCCCTTCGCATACATCGGCAACATCCAAGGCACGATGTGGGCCCTCATCCACGCGCGCAGCGGCTCTAGACAAGGTGTATCCCACTTACCTGTGCAGGTTTCGTGCACATATTGCTCTATCCGCTCGTATCCGACACTCGCGATGATACCTTCGTACCGATCCGTCAAACCCAGCACCTCGAATGCCTCCCACATCTTGGGAGCTGACTTGGGGACAGGCACGAGACTTGATGCGCAAAGGGCTTTGAAGCCGCTCACGAAGATTGGCGGAAGGACCGCGAACAGTTGAGTTTGAAAAGTCAGCACAAACGCGCTATGTATTGTAGGACCAAGCCTGGAAAGAAAGTAAATGAGGGGTTCGGGAAATAAGAGCTGCTCGACGCACTCGTCGATCGGAATCCATGCGCGATACCAGTCCACTAGACGGAAGACCAATCGAAGTATTGTATCCGTGTCTCCGGTGTCCTATGCATTGTGAGGAGGGAGGGCAATGGACCCGAAATTTGCAGCAGCGCACCTCGTACTCCGACAAAAAATTGTCCACCTCCCTGGAAACTAGATAGAATCGTTGGCAGATATGCTCTTCGTTGCTGTATTTGAGATCGTTTACCCTCAACAACTCAGAAGACACACCAAGAAATGTTTCCAACATTATGGGTAACCTTCGACTCTGGTTTATCACGTCGAATGCGTTCTTAATGTCTGCAGGACCTGCGACTCCTGGATCAACATTGTGTCCAGATTGCAGGGATGCCAGAGCGTACTGATATCTCTCGCGTCATTTGGATCGTCTATGTCTCGAGGATATAGATAGTCGGTGGCAGTCTTCCAGGCCTGATAACATAAATTGAGGGCCGCTATATTATATGACGGGTCCTACAGCACCTGCGTGTATGAAAGAAGGCCGGAGATCCCAGCCTCCGAGCGATTCAGTCGATTGAACGCTTCTTGCCACTTGTTTGCAACTTGGGCCCTCAGCGCGCTGGTTGCCATCACCGACTTGAGAGGGACGCGAGGGGAAAGAAGGGAATCTGGGATGACGATGATCGGTCATGTGACGGTGTCCTATGCCAGTGGCATGTGCCAACATGAGCACTGCTACGGCAAAAAAAAAAATCATTGTATACATGTCCAGCCGATGTAGATATAAGATAAATAGAGTGCTGGATACAGCTAGGGATGGCATGATGCACCAATTTAATTGGTATCGCTGTTTTTGGCAGCGGCAGCGGCATCCAATGGTGGAAGCTGGACAGCAGCCATCCATGTCAAGATCACATCCACGCGAGGTCCGTGAAGGGGAATGTTGATCCCAATCGGCTTCTTAGAAGCAGACGCACCACTCTTTCTCGCGCTCATCGCTGCTTCAGCTCGAGCACGTTGTCTCGCCACTACGGGGGATAATAAGATTCGGGCACTGTTCAAAGCCGCGGAGTGTGAGTGAGATTCCGCTTCAGTCGGAGTGGTGGAACGTGTCTCTGGAGGAGATGAGGACGAGGACGAGGACGCTGAATCCGGATGCGGAGGACCGAGACTGACGACCGAGCGTTGTTCGTTGCCATCATCTTTAGCTCTAGCCTTACCTCGAGAGGCATGATAGACTGAGTAGTTCTCAACTCCAGTACGCCAGCCACCAGCGAGGCGCTCGAGGACTTCGACGAACTCTGCCTGGGCCATCGAACGAGGAGGAAGAAAGACAGGATAACCCTCCAGCCCATCAACGACTCGAGACGTATGCTCAAACGCGGGCAGCAGGGCCGTAAAGTCACCAAGCAGAAGCAGGCACAGAAGAATGCTAAAATGAGCTTCAACCAGCAGGGGATGATATGTCGTGAAAGTGGTGGGTGGGGGCAATCCTGGTGTGTTCGGGCCGGCGAGCGCCATCATGTCGAAGCTGTACTTGCTCAAAGGACTGCTTCCGTCGGCAAATGAAGCCGGCGGTGGTGGAGCTGGTGTCTGGCTTCCTGGTCGGATGCTCTCCAGGAGCAAGAATGCATATTCGACTTTTTGTGCCAGGTTCCACGTCTCTCCGTCCTCTCCGCTCCCAGCCCCAAATCCCGCATCGATCGAGTCGAAATGAGCAAGGAAACGCTCGTGATCACGCATGCTTTTGCGAACAAGACCCAGGATTTGATCGCGCAATTTCTCCGGGTCCCCGTTCCTCCCGTTGGGCTCTCCATTGCCAGCCACACCAAACGCAGCACGGTACGCTGTGGCTTTGGGCCCGCTGCTGTGACCAAGCGGGCCATCCGGGTTGCCGACTTCGATACCCCCAAAGTTACTCCCGTCCAAGCAGCTTAGGCGGAGCTCGCCGCTGTACATTCCCACTCCGCTGGCAAATTTTCGAATCCCTTCCAATTCCAGGGCGGTTCCTTCGATCAAATGTACAGCATGCTGCAGGTAGGCTGCGCCACGAAGGAAGAGTAGTTGCGGTTCCAGAGGTGTGGGGGCATCCGGGAGAACGGACGGATGTGCAGTCCGGCTCTGAGAATCAGCGTCGGGGTCAGCGTCGGGCCTGTCGTCACGAGCATCCTCTTCGGGAGGTCCTCCTCGTTTGGACCTTCCACCTGCTTTGCGTCGCTTGCCGTTTTTTCCGTGCTTGCCGCTCCCTCCCTGAACGGGACTAGAGTAGTTGTGCTGATGATGAAGCTTCGTTTTTCTAATTGCCTTGGCTTCCTTGAGCGCGTGGGTGAAGTCTTTGGTTGCCATGCTGAACTCGTCGCGGAAGCAATGGACGATGCCTCGTGTTCTGTAGTACTCTAGTCTGTGCGGCTGCATTCTGATGAGTTCATCCAGGACCTGGGTCGTGGTGGACTCAGCCAGCTGCCTACTTCCACGAATTAGTTGCTTAGCAGCACCATCAACCAAATTTCGACTTACCTTGACGGTATCTTCTCGTGAAAGAAATGCACATAGCGAGCATCACAATCATTGGGATCCGTTTTCAGAACTCGTTCAGCCAGATCATCGAAAACGCTTCCCCCTTGCATGACCATCACGCTGCTCGCGATTTCGTCGGCTGAATACGCCGCTGCCAGCTTCTGGACAGCGAGCGCTCGTAAACGGTGTATTCGCATGGCACTCATAGCAACACTCCGTCCTCCTCCAGAATTCATTCCTGCCCAAGGATTGTTGAAGCCGCCAAACCCATTCATATTGTTTGGGGATGATCGCATCATGTTCAATTCCGCTGCTGAGAGGCCTGAAGATGCACGGACGCTTAGTTCTGCGGCCTCGTCAATGAGCCGACGAATTGACGCGACATTTCGGAATACGCCTGGATCAATTGGAGGCGGAGTGGGCTTGCCGGCTTCGGGTGTGGGGAAAAGCGAGGGTAAGTTTGCTTGAGAAGATAGAGTTAAAGCCGACGAGGATAGCGACGGTGTGCTTGGAGCTTCTGATGAGGCGAGTTCCGAGAGGAGATGATGGTATCCATTTCTCTTGTGCGGAAAGCTCGAGTTTGTGGGTGAGGTTGATGCAGGGAGCTGAGCAGAACGAGAATCCGATGCATCAAGTGTGTTCGGGTCAATGTTCAAGGTGAGCAACGACTCGAGCAGTTCTACAGGAAGTTGAAGCCATGGTCCCTGAGAGATAGAATATTAGTATCGGGTTCTGGATTCGACGTTATGTGATCCAAGTAGATGTCCCCGATTCCAGAAAAGAAAGGGGAGGGTCATAACGAGAAGGGAGACCGATTGGAAGAAATTTGAGCAAGAACTGTAACACACACATGATAAGAGCTGATGTAGCGCCAGTGTTTGTTTCTACTGATACAGAGCACGGAGGGACGCGAGCCATCGTCATCATTCGAGCTGCCTTCTGTCTTGGGCCCTACTTCATTGCTCGATGCGACTTTCTCCTTCGCAGAGGCCGATTTCTTGGGTTTCTTCTTCTTTTTCTTCTTCTGTCCATTCGGCTCAGGGGCGGCATTATCCGCATCCAGCGTCGCGTCAGAGTCGTGTAGAGAACATTGCAGTGGCGATTGAAAGTCTCCAGAAGTCACAGAGGGCAAAGCCGAGCGGGCAGTTTGACTTGCCATCTTGGTTGGGAGAAAATATGACGGATACCCGATCAATGGATCATGATGCAGAGGCGAAATTGTGGTTCCCACGAATCGGAGACCCCTTTATGCCAGTGTAATAGGCTACTGCATCAAGAAAAGGTGGAGGCTACAGAATCCAGGATTACTTTTGGTTTCAATAACAACTGCTGCTCGACTGCTCTCTCCTCTTCTCTCCCTGGCACAGACTTGCGAGTCATCCGCCGAAGTCCCAACTCCGTCGTTGCCAAGACCGTGTTACCTGCGAGATCCCCACAATCTGCAAATGCGTCGTGCATGACTCTGTCGTCGAATAACTGGCCTGGGTCAATCAAGATTACATCGAAGTTGGTAGACATGATTTGCTCCTTGCATATCTTGGTGATTTCGGCGACGGACTTGGCCATTCGACCGACCTGTTCTCCGAACGTGTCACGGACCCAGCTGCGGGATGCCGATTCGTGAGTTGCACCACCAGCTACGAGGATGTCCGATGTCCAGCGCACGATGGTCTCCTTGAGATCCTCTATTGCGTATTCCGACAAGCCCGGGTAGAGTGTGTGAACATGTCGATGTGCCAGGGCCCGCCACCGCGCGGACGTTGGCTGAGCCTCTGCGATTGGTTCAGCCGGCATTCAGCGTCCGATTCTAACGCATACCTGTCACAAAAATGTGCGAGTAAACTTGCGCCAGAGCCACCTCTGCCTTCGAAGGCAGGCCGAGTGCGAAGTTGCCCATGGCACGGGCAATGCACGTGGTCGTCGCTGCCTGCAACGCCAGTCCAACGAGCGTTGGATCTTGCGCGTTGCGTTCTCTGACGGAAATCAGCGACGCAAACGTGGGCCCCAGTCTAGATATTGTGTCTTGGTTCGCTTGGGGCGAATGCGGGTAATTTATGTCAAACGTGCACAAGTCCGTGGCCGAGGCAGCGAACTGGATAATCTCCGAGTTCAGGTCGTGTATTGCTTGGATCACCTGTGCGCCAGACCAAGTATCCGATCTCGTCATGAACGTCTCATTGCTGCGCGCCTGTGCTCGGTGCTCCTCTGCCAGCATTGCGGCGTTCGACGCTGCAATGGTGCTGGCGCGAGACACAGTGCCCGAGCCTTCATTTCTCGAATGCCGCCGAAGGTGACTGCGCCCTTCTGAGGTCCCAGCTCTCGGCGGAGAGGGCATACCATTTCCTGCACGCTTCATACGGTCCAACTCTGAGTCCCTCGTGTCCAATAAGTCCCTCGTGCTCTTCAAAGTCCTCTCGAGATTCCTGCATCGTTCTTCCAGCCGTGCGACCTCGGCTTGTGCGCGCGTCAGCTGATTGGTAACATTATCAGAGCCCCGACGCATGTGCGCAATGCCGGCGACACTGGAGTCACGTCGGGACGAATCCCCTTCTCCCGGTGATGATGGGTGATTTTCGAGTAAAGCCGACGGAGGGGTCTCGGCTCGGGGTGGTGGTGGTTGGGTAGTAAGTTGTGCGGCGGGATGTAATAACCCGACGGTGTAATCGTAGAGACCTTTCAAGTTGCGGAAGCTGATGGGCAGGCCAAGGGACATAGCATTACAGTGCCAAATACCCGGTGGGGAGGATCCGAGTCTTATCACGACAATCACCGGATCCTTCACTGGATGGGGAACTAGAGGGACAAGCGCGAGAGATATTGAGCCACCACAGTGTCAGATCAACCACAAGCGGTCACGCTGCCATGCGCTTAGCGCGTTTTGAAGTGCCTCGTGCCCGCCTGTCAAGCAGAACCGCCTGGCGGAACGGATACAGTGTTTGTTGAATGCGCGTTGCGCACCTTCCACCATCTACCTCGTGCTTGAAGTTTCTCGTTTGACTCGAAAGCGACCGTCGAACCGCTTTTTGAGCAACCTACCTCTCTCCTTCTTTGCATTTTGTGTCCCACGCACAATCTCGCCATGAAGTCGAGCACTGACGCACGGAAACCGTACGGAGGGCCAGTCCGATCTCTAGTCCGTGTTTGCCAAAGTGTCAGTAGCGCGTTTTATTGATGGCTGTTTGAATGCTCTAGGTCGTCGCTATCGATGTCGGTACCACTTTCAGCGGAGTAAGCCCAACAACGCAAACGAATGGGATCGGGACGGTGTTTCTGACCGCGACAACAGGTGTCGTACGCGATCCTAGTACCTGGCGAAGTACCTAAAATACATGGGGTCACTCGGTCTGAGCCTCCGTTGAAACTTGGGCTGCACGCTGACGGCCGCTTTTTGCCATTACGCAGCTTTCCGGGTCAAGAACATGTAGCAGGAAACCAGAAGATTCCATCGATTCTGTGGTACAATGCAAAGGGGCACATAATGGCCGCTGGTGCGGAGGCCGAGACGTCGTCAATTGTATCGCAGGCGGAGGATGAGGGTTGGATCAAATGTGAACTGTGCGCGCACTTGCCACCTTGACTATCCTTCTCTAATAATGAACTGATGCTCGAAGATTCAAACTTCGTTTACGACCGCGAACGATGCAGCTCAATATGAACGGAATGCGACTTGGGCGACTTCCCCCCGGGAAGACGCCGGTGCACGTTTTTGGCGACTTTCTATCCTATCTCTTCCTTTGCACTCGCAACTTCATAGTCGACACTCATGCGGCCGGAGCAAGTCTCTGGGCGGCGGTGGAAAACGACATCAAATTCGTTCTATCGCATCCCAACGGCTGGGAAGGCGCGCAGCAGTCGAAGTTGAGAAGAAGTGCTATTCATGGTGGCCTCGTACCCAATACGAGTGCCGGGAAGGCAAGAATTTTCTTCGTTACGGAAGGAGAAGCCAGTCTGCATGCTTGCGTTTTGAACGGACTGGCAGCTGACGTCTTATCGGTGAGTACAACGATCAGCCAATCTTGCCTCTATTCTCATTTCTGCAACCTCGCAGGATCCATCTAAACCTGGGTTTTTGATTGCAGATGCGGGTGGTGGAACATGGGATATCTCGACGTATAGCATCACTGGACAGAACCCATTGTTAATCGAGGAAATTGCACCCCCAGACTGTACGTGACCTCATCTTGTTGCACAGCTTTTGCTTATCTGATCACAGGTGTCTTCGCCGGTTCTGTGTTTGTCAGTCGACGTGCCCGCGAATTTCTGGGGAAGAAACTGGCATCGTCGAAGTACGGCTCTCCCGAGTCCGTTGAGCACATTACCAAGCGCTTCGATGAAACGACGAAACGACTATTCCGAGACGACAAGACCCTACAATTCATTGCATTCGGAAGTCCTCTCGACAAAGATTTGGCTGTGGGAATTCGTGGTGGGCAATTGAAATTGACGGGGTATGGATGGCAACCACTGCTCCATCCTGTCGATCTCACACTCCATCAGCGCTGAAGTGCAAGAACTCTTTGAGCCGCCTATTGAAGGTCAGCTATTTTCTTCCCAATTAGTTGTCGCCGAAGCTAACTAACGCCTAAGATGCGTTCAAAGCCATCAAAGCTCAAATCGATGCTTCGGCTGGTGTTGTGAAGGTGAGTCTCATCCTCGTGCTGAACCACAACATTTCACCCTCAGCAGTCTGTCTGGCTTGTTGGCGGCTTTGCCGCTAACTTCTGGCTTTTTACGCAGCTTCAAGAACGTCTGACGCCGTACAATGTGACGGTAAACAGGCCGGATTCTCAAACTTCCAAAGCGGGTACGGTCCAATTCTGCATCTCAGTCTTGTCTGATCTGACCGCACCAGTATGCGATGGGGCCATTGGATTCTTTGTGGACCATTACGTCAGCGTCCGTGTCTCCAAAGCGTTTTATGGTGTCGAATATCTGCGAACATTTGATCCGCACAACCCCGAACACGTCGCACGTGAAGCTTCGCTCTGCGAACTACCATCCGGCCCGCGGTTACTGCCCGATGCTTTCGATTGCATTCTCAAGAGTGGAATTAGAGTGAAGGAGTCTACAGCGTTTTCTCGCAAGTACTCGACCGAGCTGACGAGCTTGAACGTTCTGTCGGTGTTCGAGGTCTTGGTCTGGTGTTTTCGTGGCAAGGGCGAAATACCCGCTTGGATCTTGCGGAATACCGGTGGGTGCCCTCTTTCGTGCGATACATCTATGTTCAAGCGGAGCAGAGGAGTTTTCAACGCTATGCATCGTCAGAGCCGACCTGTCACCTCTCAAGGGGAGTGCCGTTCCTCAGACTGGTAGAAACGGCAAGACTTTCTGGAAGATTATCTTTTCTGTTGAGATACATTTTGGTCTGACCGAGTTTGGCGCAAGAATCAAATGGCTGGACAACGGAGAAGTGAAATAGTGAAGGACATCACATTAGTATCGTCGCACTGTCTGATTATCTTGCAGCGGGCCTGCCTCGATCGTGTATAACGAACGGGGACGACGAATGGAGGAAGACGAGCCGGATATGTTCTCTGAGGACGATGCTGACGGAACTACTCCAAGCAGGAGACGAAGATCGCCGCCAGCTCTCTCTCGTCCACCATCAATCACCGCGCAGGACCGAGCCCCGGTACCAGCAGAGCCAATTCCTCAAGTGGCGCGACTGCCTGATGCGACCGCGTTATCCAACAGTGTGCCAGCAACTAGTATCGCAGCCAGCAGTGTGCCGATGAGCCGGGCCATCTCTTCGCAAGGACGCAAGACTTCGAAGAAGGGCAAGGAACGACAGCTCACCACGGAACGAGATATAGCCACTCCGCCCGCAATCAGTACTGTGCCGAGTCGCGGGTCGACACAGCTGGCGGATGCTCTCGACTCCGTCTGGGGCAAAGGCCATTCAGTCTCCCCCTCACTCAGCAGGTCCATCAGTCGAAGCGTTGCCACTCCTGTCAGTGAGATCATGGCCCCTCCGACGCCTCTTGCTGTTGATCCGGCTATCGACTTGGCTCGACAGCCGCTCACGCCCAAGGAACCCATTGTTCCGCCACAGCCAACGCATCCGGCATCGTCGGTGCCTTCAGCGGCATTCCATGACGACAGCAATCCCTGGGGCGAGACAAACACATTCCTGTCTCAAACAGGGCCTGCTGATGCATCCACGCTATTTGGCCCTACGACAACCGGAAACGACCCCCTCCTGGATGCATTCGATATAGGACCACCAGCAGACGTCCCTCCCATGATGCCTACTGCACAAGAGCCGGCACCTCAGGCAGAACCAGAACCAGAGCCGGAGCCAGAACCCGAGCCGGAGCCGGAGCCAGAGCCGGAGCCAGAGCCGGTCAGCAAGAAAGGCTCTAAAGCCTCTAAAGCTGCTTCAAAGGCTGCGTCGAAGGCTGCGTCGAAGGCTGCTTCCAAAGCCCCCTCGAAGAAAGCGACACCGGCAGTGTCCAAAGCTCCTTCGAAGGTTCCCACACCAGCAGCGTCTCCCGTTCACACAGCCATACAGCTGCCGAATGACGACAATACTCCAGTTTTCGCAGCTGGGAACACTCCAGAGCCTCCCGGCGAGGCCGAAGCCCCGGCTGAGGTTGCCGACGCGTTCGCTGAGTCTGCGCCGGCGGAGGCCGTACAGCCAGTAGTCACTGAAGAATCACTGAATTCTGCAGTCGTTGATGAAGCGTCCAAATCTCCGGATCCGATCGCAAACACATCGGAGACTGCAATCGCAACAGCGTCTCAAGCTGTCTCTCCTGACAAAGGGCCATCCGCTTCTTTGCCCGAAGCTGACACCAATCCTGCAGCAGAGCTCGAGAGCGCAGCTCCCGTCATCGAGGCTTCCGTTGTCGAAACTGCCACTGCCGATCCTACTCAAGAAACTTCGATCCCCGAGGCTCCTGCTGAGACTGTTCCAGGGACTCCTGTGGTCGAGGCTCCTGCAGTCGAAGCACCTCCTGAGGCTCCAGCTGAGGCTCCGAAGGAGGATGAAGATGATGGGTTCTTTACCTCTAAAGCCAAGCAGAAGAAAAAGAAAAAGGGCAAAAAGTAGACATGATTAGATCAGATAGTGTTGTCATATGTTGTTGTTGTACTCACAGGGCCATTGACCTTCGGCTTCGACCTGTGCGACCCATCATCTCGTTCCTGGTGGCATTCTTGTATCGAGCGTCCATCATCGTCAACCGCCACCCTCATTCTTTCGGAGTGGTCTCGAGAAGACTAATTGACTCGAGTGGACATCTTTTACGACTTTTACGAACTCAGCCCTCGATTCAAGCTTCACGTAGTTGCTTGACGTTCGATTCGGCCCATGCCCTTCCCGTTTACGTTCAAATTCGCTGTCCCGGGTCTCAATCCCTTTGCGACCCAAGAACCACAGCCGGTGCCAGTGGCTTCGTCCAGCTCTGGTCCCTTCCGTCCCCCTACTTCGCCCGCGCGGCATCGAGACCGCCACACGCGACCACAGACTATTCCCGATAGGACATCATCCAGCCGCTCTCCCTCCGCATCTGCTCCCATATCAAGGAAGCGCGGCTGGGATCCGTCCCTCGCAGAACCGAGCCTGTCTACCACCACGCTCACGTCCGGCAGCGGATATCTCGATACGCCTGCAAAATATCGAGAGATGGCGATCTCTTCGCGTAGGGGCGACGATTCTGAAGTGACCGAGATGGCAATGTCTGTTCCCGGTGAGTTTCCATGTTTTCCACTTTGCGTACTGCGTTCGGACCGGAGATGGTTTCGGCGTGCGGCCTTTCTGGTGCGCCTTCGTCCCTACCGGTGTCGACTGCCATCGCTGCTGTCTAATCTTGCATTCTCTTTTCGCGTCTGTTCAAAGTATGTTGAACAGGCATCGCGGGCACGTGTTTTCGTCCCCATGCAGTCTGTATAACTCATCTTCGTCGGCAGCGGTCGTCACTGCCAGCCACCTCTTCTCCTTTCCTTTTCTCATGCAATTAAACTTACTTTCATTATTCAATGTAGATCTTCCTCCCCCCGCGAAACGCCGACGAGGCCTTGCTGGCTCCATCGTCTCTACTGCTGTCAGCGCTGCGCTGATAGGCACCGCAGTCGGACTGACTGTGTATCGATTGTGCGTGATTTTTCTTGAGTCAAGAATTGGTGCGTTTGATCTCAAGGCATCCCCAGGTGGAGAGATCGTGGCAAAGACGCAGAGCAAAAGGACGACTCGCGAGAATCGGAGCAACCTCCTCCCCCTCCTCCATATCAACAAGGCGGATGGACGCCTGCTCAAGCCTCTCACGCTATCCACGTCACACCTCCAACCCCCATGGCCACTCCTCGCCGTCGTAAAGTTCATCACGGTCACGCGTCCAGACGAGCTGCTCGTGCGAGGTCACGTGCCCACGCACACAGCACAATTTCACCCCCGCCCAGCGTTGATCCTTCTCAACCGCAGCGCGACGTGGAAATGGAGGAGGAACCTTCTGTGGTCGAGGAGCAGGTATGCTTTTTCTGTATCTGGTCACATAGCTGCTTAGCTGCTTTCAGATGGACTGGCTCGGTGGTCAGTTGGCTGCGCTCATTCAAGAAGGTCAGAAAGCTCTAGGGCGTGAGATTGTTGTGCAAAGTGAGGCTCAAGAAGATGAAATTGATGATGGAACTGGTGTCTGGGAGGAAGAAGAGGGCGGTTTCCATTCTGAATTCGGCGGGCTCCCGAATCGGACCTCTTCGCCGCGACGCAAACGCCAACCTCGAAACCTCACCCTTGTCCCTTCGTCACACTCGTCCCGACCGAACTCTGCTTCGCCCCGTACCCAACGATTCGATTTCGTATCCGCATCCCTCCCATCTTCCGCTGGCTCCCGAGGTTGGCCGCAGACACCTGATTTCGGGCGGAGCATGTCTGCGGAGTCCGACCTGTCTCGATCTCTCTCGACGCGAGAAACGGAAAGTTCCTGGGATAGCCCAGAACTTAGAGAAACAATGGCACGCGCCCGGGCGCGTGCTTTAGCTAATCAGGCTGCAGGGTAGATCTTCACAGTCCGAGACCTGCAATATTGACCGTATATTGGAATCAAGCTGGAACTAACTGGCCGTTTCTGCATATGTACAGTACAGTACATACGTACATATCTACATACGTTTCAGCCACCATGTAAATAAGTATCTTCAGGTGTTGCACTTGACAGAAACCATGACAGATTCCGTGCACTGCATGTCCGAGTCAGCCAGCTATGCTAGACTTCCACCTTGCTCTTCCACCAGCGGCGTAAATGCCAGAACTACCATCGGAAGTGATTCTGCATATTCTATCGTTCATACCCGTCCCCGAGCTCATACCGGGCGTCAACTTCCAATTCTACAACTACTATCTGGATGCCAGGTATGGGAGCATTCGGATTGAGTCGATAGACCATCGCACTTTCAGGCTTATCGAGCGTCTGAAGTGCGTCTTGTCGCCGCGAATCCGAAGGTTGCGTTCGAGTTGACCTCTGACAGAGATCCTGTTGTCGCCCAGCGCGTGCGCAGACTGGTTGTCCGGCCGCCCACACTCCCGCTCGCGCCCACTGGTCCACCTCACAATGCACGAGCGACAATACGGAGATTTCTCTCGTTTGTGACGCGTGTAGCACCAGAGTGGTTGACTGTCGAGGACATCATCGACAGCTTGATGCTGGTCCTCCCTCGGCTGGGGAATCTGACGCACTTCGAGATTGAAACGTGGGATATCCCGCCGGAGATGGACCTGCAGCCATTCTTCCGGACTGCGTGGACCGCGTTCGGGGAGCGACTGGTGAGCATGTCGATCGCGGGGCGGCCCGAGGTAAGTTGAGCCACTCAAAACATATGTGGTAGTACACCGTACTGACTTACACATGACCAGACGTTCTACCAGTTCACGTCCTCAGAACCAAGGCTATTTTCATGCAAACACCTCGGCTTGCAGTTTACGCGCGAGCTGGACACGATGGCTAGCGCGGCAGTGACCGATATCCTTGTCAACTCCGTTGCGCCCTTCATAAACGGCCTGGCGACTCAGCTTGAATCGCTCCGGATCTGGTCCTGGTCGACCCTCGATCTATCGACACTGTTCCTCCACCTGGGCGCTTTCCCGAAACTCCGCAGATTTCATTTGCGGGCACCGTTCAACAAGGCGTTCCCTGACCCGACGGGGTTGACGCGCCTTCTTGAAGACAACGCGAGGACGTTGGAGATGATCGAGCTGCGGCTGAACCCGGCTGGAAGTGCGATGGACCCAGGCATAGAGAATGCCCTTGCGGAGTGGTTCGCATCGCACTCTGCACAGCCAACCGTGCTCAGCGATCTGGACTCGCTCTTTATCTATCCCACGACGCACGCGGCCGGCTTCACTGCCTTGATGATGTATGTCGGGCGCTCGGCCGGCACACTTAGGTCGCTGGCTGTGAAGGACCGGTATTTGACTCTCGGGGAGGTGCAGTCTCTCGTTGGCCCTCTCTATGGTCTGCGCACCCTTCGATTGAATGTGCGTATTTGGGACGTGGAGCTCTTCCGGCTCCTTGAGAACAGTCTGCCTGGCTTGAAGAGTTTGTCGCTCTATGTCGGAGGTTCTCATCCGCACCGAGCTGCGGTAGAAGTAAGCAGTCTCCCTAGTAAACCCTCCCCAGTTGCCTGAGCAAACCTATAGGCTCTGTTCAATGAGATGCAGGAACAACCGATGTCGTCTTGGGATCTCCAAGACATCGGGGTATGGCAGGGTGGCTCTGAAATCCCGCTGAGCACGATGCATCTTTTGGCCCGGTGCATTCCTTCTGTGCACAGTTTCTGGGGAAACGGACACATGGACAGTGACATGAAGATTTATGATTGACT
This sequence comes from Mycena citricolor, assembly GCA_963692855.1. Taxonomy (NCBI): domain Eukaryota; kingdom Fungi; phylum Basidiomycota; class Agaricomycetes; order Agaricales; family Mycenaceae; genus Mycena; species Mycena citricolor. Next base: position 115,932 of record CAVNYO010000146.1, on the reverse strand, counting down.
GAGAGATTCCAAAGCATTGAATTGTAAGTAAAGAATAGTGATAAGACTAATGACTACTACTACTAGAAGCACAATGTGAGAGCGAGCGAGTGTATGCAACAGACTGGATGCGATGCGGTCAGTAGAAAATACATGCACAGATGGCACCAATACGCGAAAAAAATAAGGTTAGGCCAGATCGTCTTCTGGATACACAGCTGGAGAGTCGCCCCGCATTTGGCCATGCACGCGGAAACGGTACAAACAAGTGAAATGCTCGTGACCCCAGTTGTTCATAACCCGCAAGACAACAATGCCAAAGTCCATCTCCAGTCCCCGGATCTCCTCGTCCATCGAGAAGGTCTGGATGTTGCTGGCGGCATGGACATCGTATCGGAACGTCGCGATTCGGATATATTCGGGGTATCTGGGCATGTCTTTCGGCCGAACAGGTTCCTCCTCCAGGTTCTCTCCCATTTCGCGACGGGCGACCCGCTCATCACGCCACTCCTTGAGCTTGGCGAGATTATCTGCACCTTCGACCAGTGCCCAGACCTCCATATCACGGGGAGCACTGGTCCGCTGATTGATCGAGTTCTCCGCCGCGACGTGATCAATTGTGAAGTCTTGGATGTGGACGGGGGCTGCAAGTTTGACACCAATCTTGCCAGAGCTCCCGTGGATTGGCCAGCAATGGCCGTCATGGATATCGTAATGGAGCGCTGTGACTGGCGGAAGACCGAGAAGGTAGCCATTTCCCGTGATAGTACCGACGATCTTTCCGCGCAATGATTGAGGTCGCAACTGGTAGGTTTCCGATGTCAGCGAAGGGATGACCTGTGCCCCACTCGAGTATAGCGCGAAATCCTTCCTGGCAAGGTTGTCCTTGCCATACAATCCCACTGCGTTCGTGACGAGATCGGAGATCAGAGCAGTCACATCCTGGCCATCTGAGCTCTTGATGGTCATTCCGCCTTTACCAGTAGCCTTGTTCCACCAGCCAGTTGACGCTGGCGATCCCGATCCGGGATTGGTCGCGGACTTCTTGGCCAGATCCATCGCGTCTCTCACCCCGCCTTCGACAGATCCAACGCGGTCTTCGAGAATCTTCAGTTTGGCGCGAGCCTCGACGTCGTGCTCGACGGTGACCGTTCCAGCGTGCGGTTGCTGACTCTGGCCTTGCACCGCTTGCAGCAGAGCCTGCATCGTTTCCATGTCCTTCTTCATCGTCTTGAGGCTGTGGCCGGTGGCATCTCGTGCAGCGTTTTCGGCTTCATGGGTCCTGGCACTTTCCTTCTCCACGCGTGTCTCCAAGGAACCGAACTTTGTGGCCAGCTCCGTTTGGACACGCAGCTCGTCATCCAACTTGGCCCGCGTTCTTTCCGAGTCCAAAGACAGGCCAGAAAGCGCAAGCTCCATCCGTCTGAGCCGTTCAGCTATCTCTGCGATTGTGCTCGCTGGGACATCAGAAGGTTGATAGACTGGGCTGCCTCCCCACGGCATGCGCAGCCCGAAATTGGGTACAAACTGAGATGCGACAAAGGCGATAGCGGCGATAAGCAGAACTTGGAGTATGGGATTGTTGGCTACCCAGCGTAGTGGTCGTATCAGAATGAGGTCCACGACAGTGCCCATGACACGCCCGAAAATGTTGAATAGGGAGAAGATAATCTTGCCCAGGACAGCACCGATACTGAAGTGAGACCCTCGGGGTCCAGTGGATGGTGCTCTGGATCGAGATCGAGATCGAGATCGTGGAGGAGCGGAGGCTCTAACATCTTCCTCGTCGACCTCGGGAATGGAATGAAGACCCTGCTCGGCGTCCTCGAACGAGGTGTCGGGGACAGGCTCTAGATATTCAGGCGGAACCGAGCGCCTTAGTGAGGGCGCTTTGACAATCGACTGCTGCACCAAGGAGTTCAGAGATGAGATAATGGGATGAGGTTATTTTACGCACCCGTTCAGTATGCTGAGAGTCACTCCCAGAGCCTTGCTCGTCCTCCTCCTCGGCATTTCCGCCCTTGGCCGTCCTCTTCTTTTTCCTCCTCTTATCGTATCCGGCCACAGGAAGGGTCGTCAGCGGTCCTCCCCCCGCCTCCTTCTTTTTCTTCTTTTTCCGCTTCTTCTTCCCATCATCATCGGTGAACTCCTCGTCTGATTCCTCCAGGTCAGACGTCGAGGGCTTGTACGCCTTGTTGTCCGTAGACATTCGGTTGCGCTTGTGACTCGCGGATGAGCGGGTGCTCAGGTTTTGCACGGCACGCTCCTCGGCCGAGTAGTCGTAGCTGCCGTTCACCGAGACCGGGGCATCGGGCTCTGTCGAACGGGCTCGTGCGTAATAGACGACACTGTTCGCCGCTGGCATGATGGCCCGCTTAGCAGCGCCCATGACTTGGCCAAACGGCGTGCTGTCGCGGTTACTGACGTCCGCGGAGGTGTCTTCCTCGCCTTCAGAGTCTGGAACGCTTCGCAAGGAGGTGTTCTTGGAGAGGGGCTTGGGGTTAGTGCGAGACGCTGGGGGTCGAATGTTGCCTCTGCTGGGTGGTGCCGCGAGCCTGCGCGCACTAGCAGATTGTGATTGTGATTCGTATTCGACGGATGTGCTCCGAGGGACTTGGGTTTGGGTGCGTGACGTCCCGGACGCCCAGGCATTGTTGGGCTGCATGTCAGTCGCAGCCTGGTGGAAGGCTGCTGCGATGTTAACCGAGGTGTCCTTGACACTCCACTTCTCGGGCTCGAGTGGCTGAGATTGATTATCGGAAGTGTGGGATGTGCCGCGTCGCAATTTGAGTGCGCCTTCGCTCTGATCTTCGGGGCGAGGCGGTTTGGGTGGAGACCGCGAGCCTAATGCTGGTGCCCTGGACGAGGAGTCAGCCAAAGAGAGTCGAAAAGGGCCAAGGGGTGGCAGCCGCACCCGTAGGCGTAAGAGGTATGACTGTTGAGACGCGAAGATTGTGGTTTGCCCAGAAAAGCGTTGTGATCGAGACGTCTGCCTTGACCTAAAGGTGTGCCCGCAAATGACATGCAATAGCAACAAGGTTTGCACTCGGGAGTTTCGACGGATGGTGGCAGAGGATAAAGTTGGTGAGCTCAAAGTCGCGTCGAAGGGTCGGGGTGCATTCAGATCTGAGGGCAAAGCGTTCAACACGCGCTTGCAAGTTGATGTCTGTTTATAGTATGTTTACAACAAATAAGGACATTGTTCCTCTTCCGTGTGGCATTCTTCTCTTGTTTTTGTGGCTGAACTTGGCCCTCGCACTCGCCACGCAAGGTGGACAATAAAATTTCGGTGTCGTAGCCCCTTCTTTTCATGTCAATGTCTGCGATCGAGTATATTGCATGTCATTTTTGAGGTCACAGTCACAGTCACCACACTTGCAATTGTGCGCTTTGTCCCAAAAGTGCTGTCACTCTTTTGACGCAGAGCATCCTTGCAACTTTGGCGAGCAATTCAAGCCTACCCTGATCTTGGAAATAATTGGCCGGTGAGGTTAAGATCTCTGGTGGGTTCATTCGAAGCTCAAGCTCATAATGATCTGTGAATGTAATGTACCGATCAAGAGAATAAGATATTAGAAATGTGTTCTCTTGAAATGTCGCCTGCGCATCCAACATCTCCATGTATTCGCGGCATGGACAACCAGTAGACAGACCGCTCTCAGCTCTGACATTTCGCTGCCACGTGCATCAACTGAATGTGGGAGCCACGTGGACTATCCTGCCATCCTGCGTGACCTGCAAAGTAACATCGCGACATGTATACGATGTGTGGAAATCCTGGGACCGACAGGACGAGGTCCGCCTCTCATACAGGACATTCGAACCTGTGGGTGACGACGACAATCTTGTCGATCGCCTCGGCCTGAATATGTCTAAGGATCTCGCGCTCAGCCTGAGCATCCAATGCGCTGATTGATCCGTCACATACTATGACTCGGCATTTCCGAGGCGTTCCAGGGGCCCAAATAGCCTTGCTCTGTAAAGTTGTCCGCGCCGGAAGCCTTGTCTCGGAAATCTTTACCTACGCGACCAGTCGCCAGCGCACTCCCCCGGACACTGCAGTTGATCGGACACTGTTGCGTTTCTCCGCCAGCGTTTCCGGCGCCGCCAGTGAAGGCTTGTACAAGCCGCATACGGCGGGGCCTCTCTTGAAGACGCCCACTGGCTGAGGCACTGTCGCGAACCGATTGAGGAGTCTGTTCGCGACTTCAGTTGCTTGGCCGTTGCTACCCCTGCCCCCAGACGTGGTTTCGCGTCGAGGGAAATTGGCGAGAGAGAAAGAAGGACATTGTGCGCAGATCGAAAGTGAATACATAATGAGAAGCGGCGGTTGATCATCTGTCCACGAAAATGCGGCGGCACAGAGAACCTGGTGGTGTGAGCGTTCAATTTGCGATTATCAACATGCAACTCACCAGCGGATGTCGGACGATGAATCCAGCTAGGTATGTAAATCTGACCTTTGGAGGACGCGAGGAAAGGCTCGCTCACAGCATATATCCTAATGCCATTCGACCGGAATATGAGGCATAATGACCGATAATGTCCTAACCGGCAGTTGGTGATACTGACTTGAGATGAAGTCAGACAGGCGGTCTCTTGCTATGCCGCTACGAGAACACGAGTTCGAGAAGGGCCGCCATCTCGTGGTGTGCGTTCTCGGTGGTCCAGAGGACGTAACCTTCCTTCCTGTGAACAAAAACGAACCCCACTGGAACTTTCCGACTTGGTCTGCGAATTGCGAGGGGGGTCGTGGACTACCAGCAGTCGAGTCGACTGAGTCCATCGAAGACCTTCCACGGGAATGTTCTGATGAAGTTGGAAGAAACCAAGGAGCGCGTCGGTATTTCAAGTGCGGGACATTTCATATTCGCAAGATGCTGTAGATGCTGCATCCATAAGCCGCCACATGATTTGCAGAAAAGTCAAATTCGCGGTGGACGCACAAATCAGTACACACAGCCAGCACAAGTCGAGTCATTTGAGAGGATTTCTCTCCACGGAGATAGCGCAGGATTTCGGTCCTACCAACATGCGGATTGCCCATCTCTCTTTTGAGTTGCTAATCTCCTTGTAGAGCTATAGAGAGAAAGCGAATGATCCGGGTCTTGGTGTTTGTGGCGTTTTGTCCTGAACTTGGAGCGCAGATTGGTGACCACTAGAGAACCAATCGTTGCTTATCAGCATCTCAGGCGAAGGAGAGAGGTTCTCGCAGAGCAGATAATCGCACTTCTGCTCGACAATGGCATTCGGGAGTCGGTGCTCACAGTTGATGAACCGATATATTCGTCAGGATTAGAGAATTGATTAAGAATCCTGCGAGAATCAGGTGGGACGGGGCTTGTTCGACCTGGAACAGAACGAAGAGCGGCTTTCGAACTCAAATGCATACATTTATTGGCGCATGGTCTAATACAGTCGTGATTCCTGCGCGAATATCCTTCAGATGAAGCCTGCAAGCGATCTGGGTGCGAGAAAACGCACGGAAAGTGCCAGGCACTGGGTTCAGGCATGCAGCCATCCGTCCATCAGTCGCCATATTGTGTGTTGCTCTTCGGACCACTCCGCAATCTTGTCCACAACACAAACCTCGCACAGACCGTGCTTGGCCCAGTCGATGTGCTTGATGTTCTCCAGCGTTTCGAGGGGCTTGTACACCCCTTCGTTCCCAAGCGCTGGCTCAATGACCAACCTGAGCCACGTGTCTGCGAAAACATCGGTGCATGCCATGTGCGCAGTCGCAGGGGGCGTGAAAAGCACAGGGGTGAAGTACTCTATGAATTGAGTCATCAGATGCATACAGACTTGGGCGTCTTTGGCAGAGAGTGTGTGTCTGTAGATGTCCAAGGGCACCTTTCCAGGAAGCTCCGCAGATTCAGCCACTGCGGATAGCGCCTGAGTATCTGATTCTGTTCCGGAGTGCGTAACAAAGTCCGATGAGGCAGGCCCAGTGTCAAAGTCGGTCGAAGTCATTAGACTGTAGTAGAGACCCTTCCGGATCTGGAAAGTCGATCCGTTCAGACCTGGGACCGTCAGATATGGAGGACGCACAGAAGTCACCTCGAAGGCGGTGGCCAGATCCAGCGCCTCCTCTAACGGATGCGGGTGCACGAACGGAGTGGGTCCGCTCGGAAACAGCGAGGCAAAGTATCGCAAGGAAACGTCATGCAAGGAGGGGAAATGCTGTACAGTAGCAATGCGTTTTTGTGTCTTCGGCACAACAAGCTGATGGTCGCACCAACTGTCCAGGAGATGTGATGCGAACGATAGCGGCGATGCGAGGGAATGGGGTTTCTACCGTGACTGGGCTTCAAAGAGATCTTAGCATCGGAAGATAGAAGAACAATCCCGAGGAATGGCATATGGGGAGTAGCGACTTGATTAAGGGAGGTACACCGGACTCACAAGTCATGGTACAGATGCTGGAGCAGGACCTCGAAATCTTCAGCCGACGTGTCCCGCGATGCGTCTATAACAACTGCCTGCGGTTCTGCCATCGTCGGCACGGCATTCTGAAGAAGAGAAGAGATGTACGGCGAATGTCTTGTGAGTAGAGTCCGATGAATCTTGAACCTCTTCGATTGTATCTCCAAGATGAGCGATCCGTCATCGAACCAAAAGTAATCCGAGACAGCCATCTGATTCTCAATTCTTTCTGCAGGTCAAGAGAGTGAAAGGGCTGGCTGATTGACTAGTATGTGAGGACCAGAGGGGTAAAACAGAAATGGATATCTGAAAGTGACGCATATGGTCATCCTCTGATCGATACTGGCGAATCATGACAAAGCTGGAATTACATGTTCAAGTAAGTAGTAATGAGACTACAGATATAGACCCTCCGGCGTCCCTTCATTCTTCCGGTAGAGAACCTGCAACGATTGAGACCAAAATCCTAATCAAATGGGTGAACGAACCTTTTCCCTAGCGGATGTAAAATCGGCCTTGGTTACACGCATGCGACGCTCCCGTAGAGCGAGCAAGCCAGCTTCCGTGCAAACAGCCTTGATATCGGCACCAGAGAGATCATCTTTGGTCATAACCAACTCCTCCAAGTCAACGTCTTCACTTAGGCTCATGCGAGATGTGTGTAACCTAAAACGCAGATACACGTCAGTGACCATGGAACAACCCAAGAGGGAACACCTACTTGAAGATATGACGCTTAGTTTTGACATCTGGTAAGGGAAATTCAATCTTGCGATCAATTCGACCAGGCCGGATGAGAGCAGGATCCAGCGACTCGATCTTGTTTGTCGCCATAATGACCTTGACATCGCCACGAGTATCGAAACCGTCCAGTTGATTTAGGAGTTCCAGCATTGTCCGTTGGATTTCGCGTTCACCACTCGAAGTAGAATCGTATCTGGGTCGAGTAAACAGGCTTGTTCTTCAGGAGTGATACGAGGGACGTACCGCTTGGTTCCAATCGCGTCGATCTCGTCAATAAAAACGATACTAGGTGCATGTTCTTCTGCAACCCGGAATAGCTCTCTGACAAGCTTGGGGCCATCACCCAGATACTTCTGTATAAGCTCCGACCCAACGATACGAAGGAAAGTAGCTGATGTTTGGTTTGCTACAGCTTTTGCGAGCAATGTCTTGCCAGTGCCGGGAACACCGTACAGAATGACGCCCTTCGGAGGCCTGATTCCCATTTCTTCGTATAATTCGGGATGAGTCAGCGGGAGTTCGACGGATTCCTAGGTAGGAGAGTGAGTACAAAGGACCAGAGAAAAGGTGATGCTCTACCTTAATCTCCTGAATCTGTGTCTCAAGCCCACCGATATCTGCATAGCTCTCCGAAGGGGCTTTATCCAGTTTCATGATGCTAACCAGAGGATCCGCGTCATCGTCGAGCACGCCGACGATAGCTTGGTTCTTGTGGTGCAAGAGAACTGCGCATCCCGGTTCTAAGAGCTCCTTGTCGACGTAAGACATGATAGGAACGTAGTATTCGGGGCCGGTAGCGGTGCTAATGATAGCATGGTCGTCGTCGATGATTTCCTCCATGGTTCCAACCGACATGGGAGTACCACGCAGATCATCGACTTTGGACCTATCTTCTTCATTCTTCTCTTCACGCGTGGCTTCAGGCTTGAGGCGCTCCTGATTTTGAACAAATTCTTCCTCCAGAAGCAGATAATCCTTGATGCGTTCCATCTTCAGTAGTTTCAAGCGACAACGAGTGGTTGGATAAACGGCAGGGAGTTTGGAGGCTGCAGAAGGACCCCGCCTCTTCTTCTTTCCTACTCGCGTGGGTAGAGGTGGCTCCCATTTCTTCTTCTCCTCCTTCGCAGGCTTGTCTTTGTTGTTCTGAGGGTTCTGAGCGCCATCTTGCGGAGGCAGACCACCGGAAGCAGCGTTTCCCTGTGGCGCAATCGGTACTCGACACTTGAAAACGCGAGAAGAATCCCACCATATCGAGCAGATAGAAAGACCGGGAATGAGGTTGTGGTGAGAGTCGCGACGCGTAAGTGTGTGACACAAGCTTCGTCACATGTACCGTGACAAGGAAGTGCTGGCATCAGTGCTTTGCTTCACGCCCGACAATGGCTGGCCTTCCGCAAACTCCTCTCACCTCCAACTCCCAATTCATCGAAGCTGGTAAATTTCTCCACACCCGAACTCTCAAGTCACTCAGTTGCTTCCGGAGACGACGACGACTTCGATGAGGATAGCATTCCAGGTTTCTCACACCCAACGCTACCTCAATCTCCTGCCCCTTTGCCTAAAGGCAAAGGACGCGTCACAGAGCTCGGACAATTTGCTCCTCCTTCTTCAGGCAATGGACTAGCTAGCCCTTCTCTTGCTGGCAATATAGGAAGCGGACCTACGCGCCCGGCGCGTTCAACTGTCGGCGGACTTCAGGTGGAGAGACGGTACGCGTCATTTCAATCGGGAAAACCAGTTCAGTCTTGAATATGGTATCAAGATACGCAGGAGGTGATACACTCGACGAACCGGTTTCCAAGACCATTGTGAGCTTATTTCGAGGTGGCCGAGGATTCAGTCGAACTTTGCTTTCAGGGCCGAGATTTGCTTTCCATATACACCAAGCTCGTGCAAGTTCTCTATCCTCGGAAAAGCACCAGTCGTGAAGTGCTGCGGTTCGTTCGTTCAAAGAAGTTTTTCGAATGTGCTTTAACGCGTCCCCGATAGGGATTGGGATCTATGGGGTCCTCTGATCCTATGTCTTCTGCTTGGTACAATGATGAGCATAAGTGTATGAGCGGATTTTCTTTCTGGACGACTCTCATTGCTTGTAGGCACCAAAAGCTCAATCCCTCAATATCTTTACCAGTGTTGTTGTTATCTGTTCTATTGGTGCATTGACCGTGACGGTGCAAGCAAAGGTTTCTGTCATTCTTCTCTGTCCTTTCCCTCTCTCATCAACTTCATATCAGCTCTTAGGGGGCAGAGTGTATGCGTCTCTTTCGCTTGTTCTGGTTTCCAACTGATGACCGTATTCACAGATCGTTTTTCCAGGGCCTTTGTGTTCTTGGATATTGCATCGCACCACTCAACATAGCCGCTCTCGTGGGTTGTTTTGTCCGGGTCATTTACATCAGAGCTCCGATCGCTCTTCTCGCTTGGGCATGGTGCATCTGGGGTGAGACTAGTCTAGTACACTTTCCTGTGACCACTGACTCTTCACTCAGCCTCCGTCAACTTTTTGGATGGCACTCAAATTGAGCCGCAGAGAATCCTGCTCGCTGTTTATCCTTTGCTGTGCGCTCATCCCTGATTCTTCGACTCCGCTCTGACCTTCCATAGACTCTTCTACTTTATTTTAGCGTGGATGATCTTGATTCAATAGCTGTCGATCCACGACGACTTGACCTATGGTCATCCGTATATCCATTTACTGTAAGCAGTACTAGTAGTGCATCTTCACTCGAATCCGATTCTAAGGTCACTTCGGAACGGAGGGCCGTGTTTGTAATTCGGCGTGACTCCCATCATTATTGTGTAAGATCGCGTGCGCGTGCGCGGGGAATCTGATCCTAGGTCCGTGTCCGAGTCTTTCAGAGGTCTTTATAAGCTTCCTTGTCGCGAGGATACAGCTCATCCCACTCTCATTCACAAGCACCACGATAATCATGGTTGGAATAACGAACGGCTTGACTCCAAGCACGAATGGCAGCACCCAGAAGCACAACGGGTCGACATGGGGTTTCGCGACCAGAGCGGTTCATGTCGGCTCCGAGCCAGACAGCCACACCGGCGCTGTCATCCCTCCTATCTCCCTGAGCACAACCTTCAAACAAGACGGCGTCGGGATCCACAAGGGCTTCGAGTATTCTCGATCGCAAAACCCATCGCGGGCTGCGCTGGAAGCCATGCTTGCCTCAATAGAGATCGGTGGAGCTGACGCCCTCGCTTTTTCGTCTGGCAGTGCTGCGACGGCTACCGTAATACAAGCCATGGGTACGGACGCTCACATCATCGCTGTCAGCGATGTCTATGGAGGCACATGGCGCTATATGAAACGGGTCGCGGAAGAGCTATCCGGACTACAGGTCGATTGGATAGATCCTGAAGGCAGTGTGGACCAGATCCGCGCGGCTTTGAAGCGCAATACCAAGGTTCGGGCTGGATCTCCCTCTGTGTTATCCCATTCATTCATAGTTCTTCAGCTCATTTGGCTGGAATCACCGACAAATCCTCTGCTTCTCTTGCCGTCATTGCCAGAAATATCTGCACTGCTGTCTGAAATATACTCTCAAGACAATGACGTGATTGCAGGCCAGAACTTCCCCACAACACGGCCGCTGGTGCTCGTAGACAGCACATTCTCATCGCCGTATTATGCATCGCCACTGCTCCCTATCCAATTGGACGACGGAAGCACTCTACCGGGAGCGGATATCGTCTTGCATTCGCTGACCAAGTATATCAACGGCCACTCCGATGCACTACTTGGTGCTGCCATCCTCCCCCCCTTCTCCCCTCTTCTGTCCAAGTTGACCTTCCTGCAAAATGCACACGGTGCCGTTCCCTCTGCGTTTGACTGTTATCTCGCCCAGCGAGGTGCCAAGACTCTGCAACTAAGGATGCAGGCGGCTGGCTCATCTGCGTTGCGGCTCGCCCAAGTGCTACAAAATCATCCCATCGTCGAGGAAGTCATCTACCCGGGCCTCGCCTCTCACAGGCGCCATGCCGTTGCCTGGCGTGCTTTGAGTCCACACGCTCGGCGGTGGATTCAAAAGCAGTATCCCGACGTCGGTGCGAACGGCGAAGGCGATTTCCCGTACAGTGGAATCGTCAGCGTCAGATTGCGGACGGAACCACAAGCCCTGAAGTTTCTGGCTGAGTTGCGAATCTTCACGCTTGCTGAAAGTCTCGGTGGCGTCGAAAGGTGTGTGATCTCACCCCATATATTGAATCGCCCTTTGAACACCCTTCAGCTTGGCGGAACATCCTGCTCAGATGACTCATGCCACTATTCCCAAGGCGGAACGCGAGGAACGTGGAATCACAGGAGGACTAGTTCGGATGAGTGTCGGTGTAGAAGACATTGAGGATTTGATCCATGATGCCCAGAAGGCACTAGATGTGGCCGCATCTCTGTAGCATAATGATTTCGTCTATAGCGTGTTATCATACGCTCATAGATTAGAGTAGTCAGACATCCAAAAGAACGCAATGAATCAGCCGTGTACCTTCGCACATCATTGCCACGTGATCACGTGGCCGCGTGTCCCTTGCGACCGCGACCAAGTTCTCCACTTGGCATCTAGTCGCAGCTCTCTTTAACGGTATTGCATCAATATCTCGAGCTTGACATGCATCCCATCTCAGACTATCTCAAACCACATAGCACCGAAGCGCTTCTTCGCATCAGGAGGAACTCCTTCGCTCTGCTCGCTCTTGCCATATTGTCGACACTCGTGCCACGCATTCCAGCTTTGCCGACTGCGCTAGCTGTCACAATATATGGGAGGCGTAGTATATGGGGTTCGAATGACTGGCTTTACTCCACATTCTGCACGATAGGTGTGTGTGTCAGAGATCTACTTGCGTTTTCCGCGGCTAGAAGAAATCACAGAAGTCGCGACGGCGACGATATTGGCGTTCAATATTCTGCAATCGGTGTATGCAGTCAAATACCCTCGCGCGCCGCTCCCCCCTACGCCAGCCAAAGTGAAGAATCTTCGAATGGCTCCCCCCACCCCACAGCGTGTGTTGCGGCTTTCAACCAATGTAGGCTGTTCCGTGATATACTCCATCAATGGTGAAATTTACAGTGCCTAGTCGAGTCCGTCGCCCCAGAAAGCATTTTCTTTCAGCACGGCAGGGTCTGTGCTTCGCTCTTCAACTGGCTATCCGCCCTCTCCGCTATCGACACCAACCAAAAGCATGCATTATTCAATGGCGCCAGGAGCATCTACAAACACACTGCTATCTTCCACGACCTCTGTGAATACTCCGAGCCCTATCGTGTCCGCCTACCTCGGCAAGCACACAGGGAACTTCACTGCACGTGCGTATCGTCTCAAGTAGATCGGCGGTGATCGCTGATTGCTTGGAACAGGCCCCTTGGACGGCGCATTTTTGTCTGAAATTCAGCGCGCAGAATCAGATGACGAGTGAGAAATGGGCAGATCCTATTGTACTCTGGGAGGCCCTTAGCATACGTTCATCCCAATCGTAGTCGTTGATTGTTCCCATGGGCCAGACGCGAATAAGGGGTGCCAATAACTTCTTGGGACAATGACCATTGGCACATCATGTACATACATACTTAAGTACGACGTGCCGATCGCAATCAAAACAGAAAAAAGGTTCGGCCGTGTTTGACCACCGCTATCAGCTTGGCGTTTGTTCGTGATTGTTGTTCGTCTCCTCTTCCTCTCTCCACGACCTCTCGTCTCTCGAGGACATCCTCAACTCACACTCGTTTACCTGGCGCAATGATTTCCTGGAAATCCCTACAGGCACTTTTGGTGCTAACCGTTTTGGCTGGGGAATCCGTTGCCAGCCATAACCATGTGCGCCATGCTCACTCGCGCCTCGCTAACCCTGAACGGCGCATGGTCCGTCGTGGCTCATGCAAACCCCCCTCTTCCTCCTCCTCCTCCTCTGCTTCTTCCTCGTCTGCAGTGCCGTCAACCACCGCCTCGTCCACGACTACCACGTCCACGAGCAGCACTCCGACGACAACGAGCACTAGCTCCACGCACACCACGACGTCTACCACATCTACCACGTCTACGCACCACACGACCTCGACCACCTCTACCAAGCAAGCGGCGCCTACCGACTCCGGATCCCAAATCTCGGCTGTGTCGCAGGCGGCTCAGGGCGCTACTCCTTGGGGCAAGAAGGCCGGAACGTCTTCAGGGGATTTCTTGTCCACCCTGATGCCCCACCTCGGCTGGTGGTATGATTGGTATGCTTGTTTTTTTTGGAGTCAGAAGCCAAATGTTGAACCTTGATCCAGGACCCCGAACCCTCAGCAATCGGGCTCTGCTCTCGCAGTTCCCATGCTTTGGGGTCTTGGCTCCGCTGACGGCACTGACTCGGCTCGTTTGCAAGCTTTCACCAGGCTCACCAAAGCCCCTGAGGTAGAAATGAGGAGCATTTATTGGCCAAGTACATGGCTGATATTTATTCTAGTACCTCATCGGATTCGAAGAACCTGACTGCCCGGCAGGTGGAGGTTCCGCTGGCTTCGACGTAGGCTCAGGTGTGAGCGGTTGGGAGCAGCACATTGCACCTTTCAAGTCCAAGGGCACCAAGCTCATCAGCCCGTCGATGTGTCATCAAGTGGCGGAGACTTGGCTGAAGCAGTTCTCTCAGCAGGTATGTGACTTGGTTTCTTCTGCGATCCTGACTGACCATCTTATCACATAGATCTCCACTCCTTGGGACTACACGAACGTTCACATCAACAAGAACAACATGGCTGGCGTTAAGGCTGATCTTGACCACTACTACAACACCTATGGTAACAAGCCTCTCTGGATCACCGAATTTGCCTGTGTGGACGACTCGACGGGCTTCACTCCGTGTACCGACCAAGGCCAAATCAACCAGTTCATCAACGACATTGTCGATCTGTTTGAGTCGGATGGTCGTGTCGCTGCCTACGCTTACAGGTATGACATGGTGTGCCTGTCTTGTGGTCGTGTCTGATCGGCTGTAGTAATGGTGAGGGTCTTGGCTCGGTTTGGCCCATGAAGAGTCCCAGCGGCGGTTTCTCGTAAGTTCTTTGCTCCTGCGGTTGGCAGCGGCTGATTCGTCTGCAGGCAATCCGGGCAGACTTACTTGAATGCCATCAAGAAATACGCGTAGATCTCGTTTTAGATTATTTGACAAGGTCTGGCCGCCGGCTCGTCCAGAACTCGTGCGTTTGGATACATTCATGACATGGCATTGGTAATCATACTTCCATCAACCTATATACCCGTATTTGGACACTCCTGTTGTTGTTTGCTCTGGTACCTCTTGTTTTGTGTGTCAGAGTCGCTACAGTCGCACTAATACACCACTTCTTCCCGATGGAACCTAGTAAATAATGACATGGAATGTCGTAAACATGGAGGTCAGTGCCGCATCAGTTTCGCGCGCAGCTCGATACTCTTCAACTTGGCGCGCAGAAAGCTCAGCCGGGCTTCGCACCTGTCCATCACTTCCTGTCGTCTCCGGCGGACGTCAGCAAGTTCGCCGCCGCCTTCTCCCAGCGGTGTGTTTGGATTGAGTATCTCCATCATTGTTCCGGCGGTGCGGAGGGGGAGGTGGGTAGCGCTGTGACTGGCATGTGACACAGAACGGTTGTGGCTCAGCCCGGCAACTGCCGAGCGCCCAACACTGAGAAACGAGGAGGAGAGAGACGATATGGATCCCTTGCGGGTTATCTTTGAGGTTGTACGGGGTAAAGAAGAGGGGGGGACCTCAGCGCCTTGGAACAGGGATGCTGTCGACTTCGTAGTCCGAAGAGAACTGCTAGATCGCACAGATTGGGTGTCTGGCACAGATGTTGATCTGGGGGACATGTGATAGATAGTTGATCGAGAGCGAGACAGGCTAGGCTGCGGCCGGTGATTAGAAGCAGGCGAGCTTGAGTGCAATTGCCGATATCGTATGACTGCACTGGTTTCGAGGTTATTGAAGGCCGCAATCAGGCGACGGCTCTCTTCCTCGACGATATAAATGGCTTTCTGAATGTCCTCAGCCGTGTGCAGATTGCTGTCGTCGAATGTGTCGACGTTCACCTGCGGGATCACATCGTTCGATGGACGAGTCGCATATGCAGATCTCGATGGAGATGCCATTGATATATCGAACTTGTCCTTGGGTTGTGACAGACGAGTTGGGCTGGATGCTCCCTTCATTTCGGCAGAGGACCTTGGTTTGTCTAGAGATTCGTCGGCCCGCCTTTTGGAGAACACTCGTGGAAATAGATTCAATCTGATGACATTGGGAGGGGAGGAAGGACCCGGCACCGCCTTGCGACTGGCAGCACGTCGAAGGAGCAGTGCAACCCCAGAGAGCTTGGAACGGTGATGGGGTGGTCTTGAAGGTGTTTGCTGCACGAACTCGACTCTTTTCAAAGTGGGTTCTGATCCGCCCTGGGGTTTGAGAAAGTCAAGGGACTAGTGACGAACATACCGATAGTTCGAGGCTTCAGTGAGAAAGAAGTATTGACGGAGGGCACTTCAGTCCCTCCGGCGTACCGTTCAAATAAATTCTGACGCAGGAGGCGATATTCCTCTTCACTATTTGCTCAGAAATCTCAGCGACAATTCACTTGCAGCTGGCTGATCACCCACTTGAGAAGACCGTCGGAGTTTGCTGTAGCAAGATCGTTGAGTTGTACAGCAAGAGGGTCGCTCATGAAAGAGATGGGAACAGGAGAGGTGAGCGAGAGAGAAAAGCGGCTGTTAGGGGCAAAGCGACTGGTGATCATCAAGGCCCGGTGATACGGGAGAGGGATGAGGAAGGCGTCGCAGGAATAGATCACGGAGAAGACAGAGCATGTTTAAGATGTTACTTGGTAGAACAGAAAGAACGTTGATGAGCTTGGTATTGCCGACTCGCTCCCAATGGGGAAGTCCTTCCAACGCGCTCATGACGCGTGACCCGACGCGTCACGATTTCGGAGTCGGATCCCCTTATGAAACTACGGTCACGCGTCATCTCGTACGAGGCGTGTATACATTGGACCACACCACTTTCTTCTTTGTTTCGACCAACTCTCCACTAACATGGCTTCCGAATTAAATCCACGCACTACCTCCTACGAATTTCTGGGGCCTCCAGGCGCTTTCTTGATCTCTGTGGGTGTTCCCATCGCCACCTACGCTCTCTACTTTGGTTGCTCCGAGCAATCCGGCGGTTGTCCCCCGTCTCTCAGCTTGGTACCTGAACAAATATCGCTCGCTATCTCCGATCCGGCGTTCTGGAAGGGACTATGGGACACCCAGGCGATGCTGCTATACCTGGCGTGGTATGCTTCCACACTTCTCGCGTGGCTCGTCCTTCCCGGAGATCTTGTCGAGGGAACAGAACTGCGCACTGGGGGAAGGAAAACCTATAAAATTAATGGTACGACCTTTATGTTCCTTCTTTCTGACGTTCGGTGTTCTGAGAAGAATGTTTTAGCATTCGCTACAGGCCAGCTTGCCTTGGGTGTAGTCGGCGGACTGATCTACCGTTTCGGTCCTCAGTCTTTCACTATATTCCATGACAAATTTGTTGGCTTCATCACGGCGTCCATCCTCATGTCTGTTGTGCAAGCTGTCGCATGTTACGCGGCATCCTTCCGTCCCGGCGCCATTCTCGCCCTCGGTGGGAACAGTGGTAACTTCATTTATGACGTGGGTTATCCTCCCTGACTTTGCGGGCTTATGAAACAAACGAGTTCTGCAGTTCTACATCGGCCGCGAATTGAACCCGATGTCCTGGGGAACGTTTGATTTGAAAACCTTCAACGAACTGCGGCCCGGGCTAATTCTTTGGGTACTCATTGATATCAGCATGGCCTGTGAACAGGCTGTACGCCGCGGGGGAATCAATCAAGTCACCGACTCGATGTGGCTTGTTTTATTCTTCCAAGGCGCCTATGTTGTTGACGCACTCTACAACGAGGTGCGTGACACATCGCTGTGCATCCAGTCTCTGATGACTTCTCTTCAGTCTGGGATTTTTACACAAATGGACATCACGTCAGACGGATTTGGATTCATGCTGTCGGTGGGCGATCTTGCTTGGGTGCCATTTGTGTATTCGTTGCAGGCCCGCTATCTCGTGTTCAACCCGATAGTTTTGGGTCCCTGGCTTACGGCGGCCATTTTCCTCGTCAACGGATTGGGCTACTATATTTTCCGAGCTGCCAACGGCGAGAAGAACGACTTCAGGAACGGCAAGAACCCGAAGAGTGAGTAGCCAGCGCTTCCTGCTTAACATTATTTATCCAATGTCTTTCCAGATCTCCAGTATATGCCTACTGAACGTGGTACGAAGCTGCTGACATCTGGCTGGTGGGGCGCTTCCAGACATCCCAACTACATGTATGCCGCATGTGTTTCGCCGTTTTCTGTCTCTCATTGTGTGCTAGGGGTGATCTTCTGATGGCGCTTGCTTGGTCATTGCCCACTGGTTTCAGCACGCCCATTACCTATTTCTACGTCATCTATTTCGCTGTTCTTCTCGTTCATCGTCAACGCCGCGACGATGAAATGTGCGAGAAAAAGTCAGTCTTCGCCTCGCTCCGCTATGAACTTGGAGGCTAACATTCCCCAGGTACGGAAAGGATTGGGAGAAGTACAAGAAACTCGTACCGTACCGTATCATTCCCTATGTGTATTGACCTGACCTACAACATAACTTGGGTGTTTCGATGATGTCACAGCTTTCAAAATGCCCCTAATCGTTATGTGAAATTAAATTCCGGTTGTCGTCCTGCTCTCACATGGAAGAGGCCCTGGGCCCGTCGGTGTCCTTTCAACACGACCCGTCCCGCAGTGGGTCCCGAATCGGT
This sequence comes from Mycena citricolor, assembly GCA_963692855.1. Taxonomy (NCBI): domain Eukaryota; kingdom Fungi; phylum Basidiomycota; class Agaricomycetes; order Agaricales; family Mycenaceae; genus Mycena; species Mycena citricolor. The sequence continues at coordinate 97,967 of CAVNYO010000146.1, read as the reverse complement.
TTTCTGTCCTTGAACGACGAGGCCGCGGAGGCCGGGGAAGCCAGTCACGTGACAAGAAAGCGTTCTTTGGCGCGTCCTGAGCGAGAACGAATCGGCCCAGGACATCGCCAATGGCACTACCACAACCGGGTCGCGCAATTGGAGGAGGAGAAAGAAAGTGGCGCAGTGGAGTTTTACTCTGGTCGAGGTGCGATTCATCGTCGCTACGTGATTCTCTCGACAGACAATTACGATATCCACAGGCGCCCTGCGGCGGGGGAAATCCATCTTGGAACGCGACCAATCTGTCGAATTACACGAGTCTGGGTTGAGTTTGTTCAAGCGCAAGACAACGGTTCGTCGAAAACGCAGATCGCGTCAGCCTACCGGCTCAGCCTCACCCATACACCCCGCTGCTCGACATGGCTGCCTGGGAGATTACGCGCCAGGTCCAAAAGGCCCATGGATGTTATTTTGCTATTTTCTGACATGCTGGATACCTATTTCCGCTATGACGGGCTGTGGTGCGCACATCCTCACCCTCGACTCTCCTGTCACTCAGGACCATTTGCAGGCTTGCGCACACGCGAGCAACAGCGCGCATGGCGTGAAAAGCTAGGGCTCGTCTTTCTTATTCTTCTTCTAATGGCCTTTGTGGGCTTCATTACGTTTGGATTTACCCAGGCCGTCTGTGACGCTGGGGGAAACACTTTCCACGGAGGGGCGATTGGAAATGGGTCCATTGGAGCCTCGTCTGTCGTGATCAACGGCTGGGACTATGATTTCTCGAGCTTCAGCCACCCGGCCGTTGGCGAGTTCAACGGAAGCCAGAATCCGCTGTATGTCGGCAATTGGAATCTGGGCGGAAACGACGCGTCTTTCATGTTCCAGAAGGTCAACCAGGTATGCTATCCGCTTTCTATCTTAGTGCAGCACAGCTGATGTTATTTAGAACTGCCGTGGTATCATCACCAAGGCTCCCAACTCCGGTATTGCGTCCACGGGGGATGTCCTACAATGGTACTTTCCCTGTAATGTTCGTAGCCAATATGGTACTACGTCGCCAAACATCACGGCCTACGGAAGCTCGACTACTTGCCACATCCCAACCAATGCGCGGTCTGGACTGAACTCCCTCAAGCCACAGGGTCCTGTGTATTTCACCTGGTCAGACGTTCGTAATAGGAGCCGAAATCTTGCTGTGTTTGAATCGTAAGTGTTCAGATTACCGGTATTCGGTCGGCTTACATTGATAGACATGTTCTGGACTTGGAGCTGTTGTCATGGCTGAGCCCAAGTCAAGTCCACTATCCCTCGCTGTTCGATATCATGAAGCTTCCGGGCAGCGTCTACAGCAACAAAGATATCACTATGGCACTCTACCGCATGGATCGACGTCCCTTGGGCCGCTGTCTGCAAGACGTCATCAGCGTCGGATTCATCGACACGGCTTCGATAGGCTGCGTCGCTTCGAAAGTCGTCTTATACGCATCTTTGATCACCATCATCGGTGTAGTTGCACTGCGCTTCGCGTTGGCTGTGTTTTATCAGTGGTTCTTTGCTTGGAAGGTCGGGAATTTTCCCGCAGAGACTGCCGAAGAGAGGAAGACGCGCGCTGCTGAAATCGAGGCCTGGTCAGATGGCATCTATCTGCCTGCGCCCAATAGATATCGACCGGATGTTGGCAAAAATGGCGTACTCAAGAAACCTTGGAAGAGTTTCTTGCCTGCCCAGTCCCGATTCTCAATGGCTGTTCCGCAAAGATATAGCACGGCGCCTGTAGACGGGAGACCGAGAGCTTTGTCCCTCAACTTTCCTTCAACTCCGACACTGTCTTCGCCTTTGCCATTCCAGTCGCATCGTGTCGTACCTCAGCCTCCGCCAGATTACGAGCCCTTCAATTTTGCTTTGGCCCATACGATATGTCTTGTCACCGCCTACTCGGAATCAGAAGAAGGAATGCGAACGACCCTAGACTCGCTTGCCACGACGGACTATCCCAACTCGCATAAAGTGATTTTGATCATCGCCGATGGGATGGTCAAAGGTGCTGGTAACGAATTGACGACTCCGGAGATCTGTCTGTCCATGATGAAGGAGACGCAAACCTGGAGCGAAGTCCCGGCGCATTCGTATGTTGCGATCGCCGATGGTCACAAACGACACAACATGGCGAAGGTGTTCTCCGGTTTCTACAAGTATGATGATGTGACGTGCGAGCGGTCGAAACAGCAACGCGTCCCGATCGTTCTGATCGCCAAATGCGGCAACCCACTGGAGGCGGGCGATAGCAAGCCTGGGAACCGGGGGAAACGCGACAGCCAGATGGTGCTCATGTCCTTCCTGGAGAAGGTCATGTTCGATGAACGCATGACGACGCTGGAGTACGAGTTTTTCAACGCTCTTTGGGGCGTGACTGGTGTCTCTCCAGACAAGTATGAGCTCGTGCTCTGTGTCGATGCAGACACCAAGGCATTTCCGGACTCGTTGTCGCGGATGGTGGCGTGTATGGTGCATGACGTCAGCATCATGGGCCTCTGCGGCGAAACGAAGATCGCCAACAAGGCGGATTCCTGGGTGGCAATGATTCAGGGTGAGGTCCCTGAGCATGTGGTGCTGCACTCCGCTGACATTGACAATACTGCAGTGTTTGAGTACTACATCTCGCACCATTTGACCAAGGCATTCGAATCGTTGTTTGGCATCGTTTCCTGTCTCCCGGGATGCTTTAGCATGTATCGCATCAAGGCCCCCAAGAACGACCAGTCCGGGTACTGGATTCCCATTTTAGCGAATCCGGACATCATTGAGCATTATTCGGAGAACGTCGTCGACACGTTGCACAAAAAGAATCTGCTTCTTCTGGGCGAGGACCGGTATCTGACGACGCTCCTCCTCAAAACATTTCCGAAGCGGAAGAATATATTCTGTCAGCAAGCCATCTGCAAAACTATCGTCCCCGACACCTTCAGCGTGTTGCTCTCTCAACGGCGGCGATGGATCAATTCGACGGTGCATAATCTGTTTGAGCTTGTCTTGGTGCGAGAATCGTGCGGGACGTTTTGCTTTTCGATGCAGTTCATGGTTGCGGTCGAATTGCTGGGCACTCTGGTGCTTCCCGCGGCAATCTCATTCACACTTTACCTGATCATCAGCTCGATCGTGCCCGGTGGATCGAACAACACTGTGTCGCTTGTGCTGCTGGCACTGGTACTCGGGCTGCCCGGTCTGCTGATTGTCATCACTTCGACGAAAGTGGCGTATGTCGGCTGGATGTTGATCTACCTGCTGAGTCTGCCGATCTGGAACGGCATCCTTCCCGCCTACGCGTATTGGCATTTCGATGACTTTTCGTGGGGCCAGACGCGGAAGATCGAGGGCGATGCGACGCATACCGGCGATAAAGAGGGAGAGTTTGATTCTTCGCATATTGTGATGAAGCGGTGGTCAGAGTTTGAGCGGGATAAGGCCGTCCGAGAAGGCCGGGTGCAGGCAAAGTGAGCGCCGATCGCGTTCGCCTCGAAGCATGTGCACTGACCTTGCTTGCCAACAGCCGGCGATCGTTTGCCTCGCACACGTCCCGGTCTTCGGCAGGTTTTGACGGAGGCTTTAGAGAAGGCTTCAACACTGCGAATCTGTACAGGGACAACATCGGACTGATCAGAGTGCCCGCGCCACTTTCAGTCCCCGTCACGCCCCTGTCAAGTTCGCGACAGCTCACACCGAGAAGTAGCAGTCTCGGAAGTGACGACCGCTACGACTCGCCTCCGCCCTCGTCACTGCTTCCGCTATCTGCGACCAGCAGTGTCTCTTCGAGGCTGCCGTCGAGATCGCGACTCCTCGACAGCCCGGTCCCCAAATCGAGCTTTGACCTGAATCCGTTCCGGGACAGCTCTCCGGACACGGAGGCGGTTGATATGTATCTGAACGATGCGGTTCCTCCACGGAGATCTCGTTTCCAGCCCGTGCAATTAGTAGATCATGGCCCTGTGCCAATTAATCAATAGACCGATATGTAGAGTACTTTCTTGTAGACTTTTGTCGTTTTGCATCGCACCCTGTCGGTGATTGCCGCACTCAAGCGCAACGCCACACCAGGGCTTATTTTCTCGTGACAGTAGCATTCGCCCCTAACGAGATGTGACTCGCACTCCGAGCGATGCGAGACAGGCGTGCATTCACAGCATGTTCGATGGCTGTCGAAACATATATGGATGATGGCGAACGTCCTTGACTTCGATGAATGGCTCACATTCATTGCGAATCACAAGAACGTAGATGATGTCCGCGTATAATTACAGATACATTACGATGGTAGCAACGGCAATCGTCGAACGGACCTTGTGCGGTCCCCCGACGGTTCGTTGGCAATGGGCGGCGCGTAATTCGGGGGTCCCGACGCCGAGCTGCCGTTTCGCGAGTGGTACGGCGGCGTGGGTGTGGGGGGCAATGTCCGCACTGAATCTCGACTGATGCTGCGACGAGCTGGATCGCGAGCTCGCTGTCGTGTCTCGAGTGGAGGCACAGGCGGCGCCACTCTTGGCGCTGGCGGAACGATGGGCTAAAGGGCGCCAGTCAGTTCGGAAATGATAAGATGGACAAGGATGACCAACCGCCGGCGATTGCAGTGGGGTTCGGACAGGCCTCGGTGGCAGTGGTATATTGGGCAGAGCTGTAGGTGGCGGTATGTCTGGTACCGGATCGACTGGAGCTGCCATCAAAGGCAGAGCCTCAGTGTCACTGTCGCCATCGTTGTCGTGGTCGAAATTGCTTGCATGTCGAAGATTGCTGCGCCCGTAGTTCGAAACACTCGTCACTGGAGTGCGCTCGGGTAACGGCGAATCAGAGTCGGCGTCGTCGACACGGAACCTCTTGTACGACGGGACGTTCTTCACGCGCGGAGTCCGCCATGGAAACGGAATAGAGCGCGACCACCGCTGCGCATTCTGGAAGGGAGCCTTCCACACCGATTTCCCAGGCAGGGCGTACACAGGTCCTGATCCTGGAATCTTCAAACGCGGCGGATCCGTCGGACTCGAGGATAATCGCACATGACCGCCATGAGATCCTTGCAGAGACGGTGGGTAGGAGACGAATTCGTACTGGTTCCAGTCTTCCGGGGGCTCGTCGATGCTCCACGTACTGCTGCGGTTCTCAGCTCGGACTTTCTTCACGCTTGAGAGCGTGGGAAAGTGGAATCGCGGTCGATTGCCGGTCGTCTGCATCCATGGACGGGTATGTGGCCTTCGCTTGTGGCGCAGAAAAAAGTAGAAGCCCACGCTCAGCGAGAGGGCAACGACCACTCCAACTACGACAGGAGCGATGATCTGGACCGAAGTCCAGCGATGTGAATAGCCTTCTGCTGCTTCGACCGCGCCAACAAGATCGAACGTGTCATTGTTGGAAGGAAGTGGCATGAAGGCCCACGACGGAAAGGCGGTGTTGTGCGTTACATTCTCCGTAGTAATTGCGACCGAGGCCTGGTGACACCCTTCTTTCCATGTTGAGCAGGAGGGGAGCGAGGAGTTCTGCGTATACGCGCAGGCACTCCAGAGATTGAAATACACATTGGTACTGAAATGTCGATGAGAAGACACACAATTCTCGGATGGCCAACACACCAGATACAGGGCGTAGGGGAAGATCGTAAACGGTTCGTAGAGACAAGGGCTGCGCAAGATCGGACCTGAATGAGGCGCGAACGGCCACTGTGAATGGTGGGAATGGCGCACCTCTTGCTCGGCGTGATGTATGGCAGGTGTTCTCGAATAGGCTCTTCATCTCACAGGGTGACTGTCCTTTTCCATTGTACAACTGAGAGAATCGTGAAATGGAGTGGAGCTGTAACAAGCACCAGGACGAACCACACTGTTAGAGTTCTGTGCATCAAATCTTCATTAGACAAACGCCTTCCGGTTCTCTTCCGTCAGATTGGCGCACATACCCTGTTGTTTTGCGCAGATATCACAGGTATCAGTAGCCCGAGAGCAAGTAAGGTGGATGCGACCATAACATGGAGAAAGTAAGTGGAAGGTGAGATGAACGACAAGCCTCAGCACGGATGATCAATTCGCTGTCACGGGTGTCTATATTTGGAAGAAACCTGTGGTGCATTTTAGGTCTTTGAGGCAGTCGAGAGTAATGCCGAGCGCCATGGTTATATGCCAGGGGAGTCGCCCCAGTGTCCATGTTGTTCATGTAGGCAGTGGTCAACGGTCATAGTAAGAAATAGCAATCGAGTCGTTGACATGTCATTATCAACTATCGAACCCCTGAAAGCCACGGGCTCGACTATTCAATTCGTGCAGGCTCAAGTGCTCGGTACACAGGCAGGACGAATGATGTCAGTCTATCGTTTGCACATATGTACTTCCGATAAAGCATATCCATACGCACACATGTCTCGGTGTAGCGAGCAGCTCATTCATAGATTCTACGCGTAGAATTCACAGTCTGATGGACAACATGAGGATCGGTAAACCATTTCCAGGCGAGGCAGCCGCCCCCCTTGTTGTTCCTTGTGGGTCCGTTTTGCCGCGAAAGAAGGTCTGAAACATGGCCCCGCTAGCCTGTAGGCGGAATAATGATTGAAAATAGCGAGACTGGATATATTCCGTTCATGATTCTTCTGACGTTTCAGGGTTGGCCTACCAGGGGCGGTTAGCATTGCATGTGATGATTGACAAGAGCGTCTACCTTACGACCACCACCAAGTTCTACAGCCAGGCCGTTGTACGGGTATTCTCTCGGAACCACGGGACTTTCCGGCACAAGATAAGCACGGAGGAAGAGACCTCCTCCCACAAAACATCCAACAGCGATGGCGAATTGCCGCAGAGCTTGCTGAGGAGGGATGACAGGGATATCGGGGCCCCACATAGAGTTCACTTCCTCATAGTGGTGAATCTGGGCAGAAGTAAGAGCAGAACCAGGGGCAGCCAAGAGCTCCTGTTCCGCACCGTGTCGCCGAAGTTACGACGCAAAAGCCGGTCTTGCCATCCCAGAGGTGGCCGGTATTGAGCGGAGACATCGGGCAGTTCGGGGTAGCCATTATATTGGGGGTGCGGTTCAGTGGCGTATCGGCGAACCAGCGCAGAGCGTGAAGCTCTTGCTCCAACCAGCAACTGACGGCGGACAGGAGAGATCATGGTGGGAAACAAGACGTGTGGCTAATCATCAAACTCACCACAGGAGCAAAGTTGATGAGCCCCAAAGGAGGCATCCCATCTATATCAATAATCTGAGCCTGCCCAAATGGTGCTACGCTCATAGACTTGCCTGGTCGCCGTTATTTATGTCTCGCTAACCAACTGCGGAAACCTTCCTTACTTTTCGACACCATGAGCCCGCCGTCGCTCTCTTCCCGTCCTTCCTTCGACTCCTTCTCGTCACCAATACCCATCCGAAGTGCCGTGGAGAAGGATGTACAAGCTCTACTTATGAAACAGAGGTCATCGCGTCGCCGTCCCGGACAGAGCATCTATCCACTCCAGTACTCACGCGACATGATCAACTTGTACGCGTTTCTGTCCCCCCAGCCATCGACTCTTCTGAACCCGTCGACTCTGACAGCGACAACTGGGATCAGATGTTCTTCCAAAATTGTTTCGGAGGGCTCACGATGCACCAATTCGATTCGGATTCGCCCCCTCGGAGGATACTTGACCTCGGTTGTGGGGGAGGTTACTGGGCAATTGAGGCAGCGAGACGGTGGCCGGTAAGCCTCAGTTGTAGTCATGACTCTGACTCCAAGCTTAGACTTTTTACGTGTAGGACGCTGAAGTTATTGGTTTTGACCTTACGGACATTCAGCCCGACCTTATGCAACTCGATGCACATTACATGAGATGCTTAGAGGACTCTAACAAGTCTCCGCACTCTCTTCCCATCGTCGCCGAGTTAGCGGGTCGATTAAAATGGGTCCATGGAAATCTGTAAGCCTCTGATGGGAACTCATGGCTCTTACACTCATTCAAATCGCATTAATAGTTTGGACGGGCTCCCCTTCGCGTCAAACTTTTTCGACTACGTGCATATAGCTGGAATTGGCCTCGGCGTCCCTGAGGACGAAGTATGTTCTCCCCCGTCCTTTTCACCTCGACAGCTGACGTCTCAACGCAGTGGCAATATGTCCTTGAGGTGAGCAGCACCCCCCTTCAGGGTCCAATTCCTAGTATAAACCCGTCCGCAGGATGTTTATCGGGTGATGGAGTACAACGGCGTCATCGAGGTGAGATTCCGTGCGGGGAGACCCTCACTAGGCTCACGTTACCGTAGATCGTTGAGGAGGATTTGATATTCCCCTGCTCACCGCCACCGCCTGCGAGACGCTTTCTAGCCCCACTCAACCTCGATTTCACACGTCGAGAGAGAAAAGATTCAGCGCCACCCAGCGCATTTTCGATCAGGAGCTCGAGCACCATGCTCTCCGATCAATCCAGCGTCCCTGGAAGTCCTGTCGATGTCCGGATACACAAACGTCCCAGCCTACCCACTCTGCCCGAAGCACACCCCGACTACCAACATTCACGGAGTTCTATACCATTTGATACTGATTTTTCGCCGGACGGACTTTTTACCCAGGATTCGGAGGTGTATGGAACTGATCCATCTGACGGCCATCCCCAAGACCATACCCGACTCAAAACTGCATGGGATGCGATGCTAACCAAGAGATTCTTAACGCCAGGCGTGACGACGGTCATGCCTTTCTACCTTTCCACCCTATTCGACAACTTGCAAACCCATCCGTCACTTCATGTTCCACTACCGGCGAGCTCGTTTGAAATGGACAGTGATTCGCGAAGCAGTGGCGAATCTTACTCAGACGCTGTTTATTACGACCAGACACGCCGGCTATCCAAAGATGTTGATAGGGTCTCCATCCAGTCCAAGTCAACGACGTCTTCCCATCGGATCACGCCGTACTGGGCCCGGATGCACCTCGGCAAGGCCGTCAGCTCCGTCTCAGCCTGCAAAGAGGCCATCTGGATGGAATACTCAAAATTAAACCCCAACGCGCTTCCACCGGTTATCTCCAAAACAATGAATACCAGGGCCCGTACACGGATGTCGTATCACTCGAGTTCCACTAGAGAAGCTTTCGAGACAGATTGGAGTAACTGGGAGCAGTGCGATTCTGATGTCTTCTCCAAAATGTCTTGTTCATTTGTTTTCAGTGACATGGCGGATCGAATAGCCATGCGAAATCGGGCGGGATCCGACTTTCGCTGGTCTGAACCAGAATTTGCCTCTGACTGGCGGATTTGGCGGGATCGCATGATAACACACGACACTGAAATCATCGAGGAGCCCCCCAGGTCAAGTAATATCTGTCGTTCCCTTCGCGCGTTTGTTGCATGGAAACCCCCTGCACCACTACCATCCTCTCCTTGACCACCATACCTGTATCTCCATTAATTATCATTGTAGGATCATATTCGAGTATACACATTGTATTTACATCCCAGGAAACCCAAGGATTTTTTTCACGCTGATCAGCTCGATATTGTGGCTGTGATAGTTCAGATTCTACTTCACGACCCCCACCCCCTTCACTCCGAACGCGGCGCATTGATTATGTCGGACTCTGAAAAGCCATCCGCCGAGAAGAAACCCGCTGCGCCCTCGGCAACGGAGGTCGATCTCACCAAGTACAAGGTTCACACGACCATCTCATCTCGAAAACGCGGAAAAGACGGCTCATGAAAACACTCTAGATTGCCGCCGAAATCGTGCACAATGTGACGAAGAAGCTCATCGAGCTGTGTGTTGAAGGCGCGAAAGTCATCGATCTTTGCATCGAAGGCGACAAGCTCGTCGAGGCGGGAACCGGTGCCGTATACAACAAGGCCATCAAGGGCGTGAAAGTGACGAAGGGTGCGAACATGTCGCCCCGTCTCCCTCTTTTCCAATCCCTCACGGCTTACAGGACTCGCGTTCCCTACGTCCATCTCCGTCAACAACTGCGTCGCGCATTTTTCTCCTCTCGAGTACGTCGGACCCGAACTGTGACTAGTCCCTACGCCTGACCATCTCACGTGTTTTCTGCGCCAGGTCAGACCCACAATCGTCCCAGACGCTCGCGAAAGATGACATGGTCAAGCTGCATCTAGGCGCGCATATTGATGGATTCGCGGCGATCAGCGCCGAGACCATCGTCGTTGGTGCAAGTGCGGAAAACCCTGTAACAGGCCGACGCGCCGACGTCCTGAAGGCTGCTTGGCACGCTTCGGAACTTGCGATGCGCACAATCAAAGCCGGCAACAAAAACTGGGCCGTGACCGAGATTGTAGGAAAAACCGCCGCTGCGTGGGATTGCAAGCCTGTTGAAGGTAATTCGACGCGTCCAATCCTACTGCATCGAGGCTGAAGTGTGAAAACACAGGCATGCTCTCTTGTGAACAAACTCAGAACGTGGTCGACGGGAAGAAACGTATTATCCTGAACCCTAGCGAAGCCCAGAAGCGTGATTTCGAGGGTGCGACATTTGCTGAGGGTGAAGTGTGGGGAATCGATATCTTGGTCTCCTCGGGTGACGATGGCAAGGTTTGTGCGGACACGTTTCTTCGTGATGATGCTAACGTCCTGTCCAGGCTCGTGTCGAAGAGGCCCGCACTTCGATCTACCAACGCGATTCGACCGTGACTTATCAACTCAAAATGAAGAACTCGCGTGCCGTGTTCTCCGAGGTCCAAAAGAAATCAGGTGCTTTCCCATTTAACGTCCGATCGCTCGAAGATGAGAAACGATCGCGTATGGGACTGCAAGAAGCAGTGCAGCATGGTTTGGTCAAGCCGTACGAAGTGATGTACGTCTGTCCACCGAAAGTTTGCAGCGAGAACTCACCATCACGCCCCCAGTTACACGCCAGCCAACACCTTCGTCGCTGCCTTCCACTTCACGATCGCCCTTCTGCCCAATGGCCCTTCACTGATCACGCAGTCGCCTGTATGGTACAAGCCTGAGCTCGTCAAGACGGAGAAGGAGCTCGAGGACGAGGAACTGAAGACCCTGCTGGCTCGCAGTCTGCGCGAGAGCAAGAAGAGCAAGAAGAAGAAGGCCAAGACGGAGGCTGGTGAAGGCGCTGAAGCCGAGAAGGAAGAATAAATGTATCATCACATCATATCGTACAACATTCGAGTGCTCTTGTCTTGTCTCCCTACTGTTGTGTGTTGAATCCTGTACAATGCATGTTCATGATGGATGTAGTCCTTTTCCATGTTCCGCGTCCTCTCCAAAATGTTGTAATGTGCGCACAACGAGGTCGACATTTTCGAGGAATGAGTTGACGGTGAGACGTGCTAATCGCACAGTGAGCGTGTCGAATGTGCTATGGGATTCACATGTCAGTCGGTAAACGACGATGCGCCCTCGAAATCAAACGAAAAAGATCGTACGCGATCAGAACCTCGTCTTCGACGGACAACACGCGTTTCACGGCGTGCGGTTGCAGTTCGCTATCCACCTGGATGGTTTGCATGGCAATGAGCGCGTGCTTAGCGGATACGAATGGAATCCGGAGCGTTCTTAGATGTCTTGTCAGCGTCGAGCCCAGAGCTTGCCGGACCAGTTCACTTGCATCGAGTGCCAATCTGACATGATGGTTGAAGATCAAGTTGAGACAAACACTGCTACGAAAGGGCGCCGCCACTAAAAGGTATATAGATTCCGCGAGGTATAACGACAAGGACGGATTTATTCAACAGATGAGAGGAAGCCCAGAATGACCAGCTCGCCTCACGTCAAGGAGACGATGAACAAACGAACCCCAACGAAAGCGTTATTCTACATCGTTATCGAATATCTGAAAGAAATAATGCCAGCGCCGGTTAGGCATTGTACCCATAGGGAGACGGAATGGGATAAGGATAGAAAAAGATATGGAGGTGAGATGGTGTTGCACCCGAGCGGAAAAAAGGGCGGGTATAGTGATTACAAGGCAAGGGCAGCAGCAGCAAATACTGCGCACAGGGCCATAATGGGGCTCGAGGTGAGCGAGAGAGCACCAGAGTGGCCCGACCCGCTGAGAGCGCCTGCAACCGCAGCACCACCTGCAGTAGTCGAGCTATCGGTCACAGCAGCACCAGCGGCCTGGACAACGTCCGTCGGGATAGTGGGAACAGGGACAGCCCTGGGAGAGGTCAGAGGAGAATTTCACAGCTTCAAGGTAACATACGAAGCAGACGAGACAGAGACGGCAGATTGGCTGGCAGAGACAGAGACAGCAGCGGCAGCAGCGTTGTTGAGACAAGAGGTGTCAGAGCTGTCGGCAACGACCATCTGTGTCGTCGTCAGCGAGATAAATTTGACACTCCTGATATGATTGACATACCTCTTGCGACCAGACGTCGTTGCCATCCTTATCCTCGAGCGAGAGCATGAGCGTAGACTTGGCTGGGTAGTTGACCTTCCAGGTGATGTGGGTACCAGCGTGGTCACCGAGATCGGAGCTGCAGCGGCCAGTCAGTAAGGCCCTCTACTCTCTAGATCCCTAACACACAGAATCTCGCCGCAAGGATCGGTAGAGTTCACAAGAATGAGGTTGTACGGTCCGTTCGAGGCAGTCCAGCTGATATGAGCATCGCCGCACTGGAGAGGACAAGGTCAAGACCCCTGTTATAAGAAACAAGCAGGTTCAATTACCTGGGTCAGGGCGGGGGTAGCAATGGACAGATCAGCGGCAACACCACGGATAGCAGGGGCAGCAATGAGCGCGAGGGAAACGAGTGTGGCGAACATCTTTCGCAGGGTGGAGAGTAGTGGCGAGGTAAGGGAGGTCGTGGAGAGAAAAAGGAACAGGACTGATGTTGGGTTTGTTTCGCTTTGTCTCGCAACAATGATGTCAAACAAAGGGGATAATTGACCGGAGTAAAAAAAAATGGAATTAAGGTACAATAAGCGCGATTGCCTCCCCCCCTCTATGTACGGCTGACATGAGGCCAAGATCCGACCAAGAGCCTCGACTACAACTTTGCCTGCCCTTTGAAGGACGCCAGCTGAGTCCTTTTCGAGATCCTAGAATGGGGTTCGTTGTCATGTCAATAACCATGCCGATCAAGCGAGGTTCAAGTTTGCGCACCCGGAATGGTGAACGACCGAGGGCTGTTCTTGCAAACCTTCGACGGCTTCTCGGGCGTCGACTGGCACATAATCTCGCTTGCCGGCTCCCACATAGATTTGACGCGGCCGCCAAATCTGAACTCGTCCTTGGAGCATCATCTGTAAGGGAGCCATCAGTCCTCTGTGACGTCACGTCAAAGATGCTTGCCTGCCGCCAGTGTGCAAGCCAGCCGACTACACGCGGTACCGCGAACAACACGGGAAAATAGTCGTTCGGGAAACCTGTTTGCCACGTTGTTCAACAAGTTCCGAAAATGGCTGACGAGGGAGCCGCACCCATTGCCCGATATATCAATCCACTGCAACTCAATGTCAGTTTCTAAAGCCACCGGTTGCCAAGTAAGCGCACCTCCTGCAAACGATGAGGCCCTGCTCTGGATCAGTGTCACCTCAGGCTCACCAGAAGTCAACATTCGGGGCCAATTTCCGCTTGATGAAGTATTCATCTTTCATTGCTGCGTCATGCAGAGCCATAGCCGTTTGCAACAGCTCATCCTTGCCCGTGCTGTCACTGTTCAGTTTCTTGCTTGGGACATCTTCCGGTCACAACGCACATCTTGAAGACTTCATCCGCAGTCTTCCGAACTAGGAAAGAGCGAGGATCGGACTGCGGGACATCGTTTCGTGCCATGCAGAGACGACAAATCTCACTCACTGTCTTGTACACCCGGTGTCCGAAACCAGAAAGGACCTTTTCTCTCCTTTTGACAGCTTCAATGAATGCGGGAACATTCTCGGGCCTGACATCCGGTCAGAGAGCAGGTGGAAAAGGTCCACTGTGCGCTCACTTTCCGATGGAGATGAGCATGCGAATCACCGCTTCATTAGCCCCCCCTAGAGACGGTCAAGATGAACTCTGAGATCGCAGGATATGAAACGCACCGTGTAATGGTCCACTGCGAACATGTTTCATCATTGTGCGAACAGAACACGGCACGGCATGGAACTCACTACAAAGAGGCGCATCCAGCCGCGATGGCCGAATAGGGATCCACCAAAGACGAGCCGACTTGCATCACGGACGAAGCGCTCGCGTTCATCTCGTGATCAGCATGCAGCAGAAACAGGACATCTAGTGCCTTTTCGAGCACTGGGTTCGGTGCGTAGTTCTCCTGTCCCAGATAGTCCATTTGGTACAGAAACCTTGGTCCAATGTTAGTCACACGGAGTAATGACAGTAATAAGATCAACGAACGAGCCGGTATAGCTGAGGCCTGTAGGAGGTGTCACAAACTCCCGGCCTTGTCGTACTCGATAAGCCATTCTGAGCGTCGCATCAACACCGCAGCAAGGATATACCAAGCGTGGATACTAACGCAGCCAGGGTCGTGGCTTTCCCAATAAGTCGGTATATTTGCTTGTCTAGTATTGCTAGAGACGCTTTATCGCCCTTGGTGAAAAGAGTTTGACCTAATGCACTTGAATACCGTATATATCACGTCCAGTATATGAGACTGCGCACCTTGCAACGAAGGGTTCGCCTCGCTGTAATACGAGCCGATGTACGCAAAAGCACTGGTCAAAATGGCCATGGGATGGGCATCATACCTGAGGATCATGTGGTCATTAAAGTAAGCTTAAATCCCTGAGCCCGGGACCTACCGGAAGCTTCTGAAGAATTGCGCAGCATCTGCGTGGACGATGGAATGATGCATGACTTCATCTTGGAAGACTTGAAACTGGGATTTCGTAGGCAAAGATCCGTAGATGAGAAGATACGCTGAGTAGAATGAGACGAAAGCGCGTAGATAACAAGCTTGAACATGCCGGTTTCGAGATGCGACGAGTGCAAGGCCAGTTGTTCGATAGGATACCCTCTGCAATCCGAGGTCAGAACCCCACCGCCGCACATCAAATAAACGCGCCTGTAGCGGAGAACACCCGCCTCTCCATCGATGTACGTGATTTGGCTTCGCAGAACGGCGGTGTTCAAGAAGCCTTTGTCCGCAACACGTAGACCCTTCTCGGTCTCATTCTCATCGCGCTCCCCGGGCGCCTTGGGAGCTTTCATGGCCTTGAAGTCTACAGCAGAGATACTGTTGTCGACAATTCTGAATGCAGAGACATCGTTTAGATTGCTACCACTACGTCGCAGGCGAAACATACGGGACGGTGAACGTCTTCCCCGTACGGTTGTCGCGCACAGTGAGTGAGTTCGCATCTTGAGCCGCACTCTTGCTGACCATGACTTCAGATGATGATAAGGGAGATACGCGGTCGATTCAGAGAGAGGGGGGAAGAGGTGGATGATGAGAGGGAGCCGGTGTTTGTTGAACAGAGCTCAGAACAAGCAGGATTTCACTTAAGGTTAGCCGGTGCAGATCATTGCATATGATGCGTGCTGGCTCCGGCCCGGAGCCAGACGCGGTCACGTTTCATCAATCACATGTAAGTCTTACTTCGTGCCCGACGCGTTCAAAGACATTCACGTGGCTCTGGAAGTCCTCAAAAAGCTCGGGAAGGACTCTCTCTTTGACTTGCGGTTGAAAGGGCACATACCAAGGCAGGATAACTCAAAGTGCCACATATCACTGCCGGCCCGGTCGACACTTCGTCTGTTTTCGTATCAGTGTCCCGCTGCATCCGGGTAGTCTGCGTAGTTGTCTCGGCTTCTTCAAACTACGACATTACATCATTTATCCGAAAGCTGAAGCGATGGCACGCCTTTTCCGATGCCCTGTGTATAAGATAGGCTCTCTAATAAGCCGATGTCAGAGTGTAAATTTGATGTAAGCCGGCAGCAAGGATGCAGAGCACATTGCCAGCACATGAGAAGAGCTGGAAGAGGCGCAACCGGTATGGTGCGGTTCACTTAGAGACCTCACCCTGGGAACAACTGCCAAATTGGCCGCAGGCCAAATTTTTTTTACAGTGTACCCCTTTTGGGGCCTAGATTTCGATCTCATTCGTAGATTTTGTAACAACTGTAGCCATATCGGAATTTCGACTAGATCTTGACGCGTGACTGATCAATTTTGCACCTCAGTTACCACCGCCATCACGCGGTTCTCCCCCCGCGGGGTACCTACTGGGTACCCTCAGATGTCTTGCTGAGGGTACCCAGTAGGTACCCCCTGGCGGGGGGTGGGGGGGCCATTTAGTCGATTTAGTAGCGGGGGCATATGCGGGGGTCAGGAGGAGGGGTGTATGTAGCATGTGACTTGTCCATAAGAGCGGGTAGCTGGGCGGGAAAAAAAAATCCGATCACATGACGCGCTGCATGGGCGGGATGGCGGGATAAAAAAATCACGTGATGCGCTGCACCAAATATTACCAAAATGCTGGCAGGGGTTGGCGGCGTCATTGGCGGGGTCACTACCACCCCCCCGCACACCATGGCGGGCAGTGGGCGCATTATCACGTGACTTTTTGGGCGCCTTTTTTGCAGCATTTGGCATGATTTTGGAAATGCTGCTTGATACATTGCATGCTGTGGCAGACAATGGGCGCAAAATCACGTGATTTTCCGCCAAAAAAATGGAAGACTCCCCAAATCATCCCAGTATAATTTCCATAGGTAAATAGGCTAGTTAAACATGAACTTGAGCTTAGAAAAACCAAAATGCACCCTGCACAATGGGATTGGTGACACACTTGATCCCATCATTTGGCAGGGCCTGCCGCAGGGGCTGCCGCGGGGGGTGCCGCAGGGGGTGCCGCGGGGGGTGCCGCGGGGGGGTGCTGCAGGGGCTGCCCCAGGGTTGGTCTGTTATGATCCATTTTTGTTCATTGAAGATCTTGTAGAGGTGAGCAGGGCAACAGGCCAACTGGGAATTTATAGGAAGACATTGAAATTGATGCAGGGGTCAGATGCGGGGCCCACTGCAAGGTCTACTGCAGGGGCAGGGGTGCATTATATCAAATTTCGATGTATCTATTCTGGCCATGGCCATAGAATGTCACATAATTATCCTTCAATTTGGCAGGGGTTTCTTGGTATGGTCTGCAGCTAAAGATATTTGATTCCCTTGTGCTTTAGCAGAGCCTGGGATATTGAAAACATGCAATAGCACCTGTATAATCTGTTTATGTAGGGTCAAATACAAGTTATGATTTGTTCATGTGTTGACCGGCAGGGTGGGTAGGTTGGCTGCACTGGGTCCACTGTCATCTCATTGATTTTTTGGTGCGCTCATTCTACATACATGGCTATTAGTCAATTGTTCACACTGTTAGCACAGTGTAATCTTACCCTGCGGCACATTGTACCACATGTCAAGTACACATTGAATGTCTCACTTCCTGACTGGGACTCATTGAAAATCAGAAGTTCTGTGATGCTTTGCAAATGATTTTCTCAAGCTGCAACATGAACAGATGGAACATAGCGGATTTGACATGCCCTCAATTCATTCCTGGGTCGTATATAAGAGGATGAACTAACTCACTAATAAGTTGTCTCACAATAGCCAGAGATTGAGCATGAATTCAGATTTCATATACAAAATTCTTTCCACTTAGAGCTTGGATACTTGCAAGACAAACTGCAGAAACATACATGATTGCTTTTGCTACTGGGACTGTATACGTTCTTGCCATAACTCACTGCCTGCAACTCTACCTGCACCCCCACTGGCACCCCTGCAGGCACCCCCTGCCAAACTGGCACCCCCCACTGCACCCCCGCATGCACCCCCGCCAGGCTGACACCCCCTGCCACACCCCCCGCTGCACCGGTGCCTTGCCCCTGCCATCTTCTCATATGTAAGATTACATAATCTGACAGCTTGGAACACGTCAAGTCACCAGCCAATCAGAACCTGTATAAACGTCGTACCTAAGTGTTTCCTGCTCTTCTGACACTGTTTCTACAGTTATGCAGCTGAAAACCATCGGAATAAGGTCTCCCTATGCTGTTCTTGTTGAATATGTAGGTATTTCATATCATTTGTCCATCCAAAATTCGAAACATGAAAACAGTTCACAGTTGCTCAAGGTTCCTACATAGATAATGGTTCAACATAGTTCACTTTGGGTATTGCAAAAATATATATTTTCTACAAATGAACAACTCAATACAGCTGAATGATATACCCCTTGGCAGTGTCTGAAACAAATTCTGAGAGCCCTGGACCCTGGAACCATTCAAAAACTTGAAATGGGTCCGAAAAATAGGGTCTTGATAAACATGAGATAGGGGCCAGTTTGAAGAGATGTAAGCCACTGGTCATGTTCAATGTGGTATTTGACAATGTTTTGGTGCCTTGCCCCTCACCAAATGGCCTCCTTTCCCACCAAAAAGTGCACATACACACTCAAGCTTATAAAATCAATTGTCGGCCAGAAACAAGAGCAGGCAAGTTGTGTCACTGGAATTGGGTAAAGGTAACCTGGAAGTCACTCGGGTTGCAGTACAGAAGCTTTGGAAAGTGATCCTGTAGTTGATCCACATTGGGTAGGCTGGCAGAGGCTTGGGCACCCCCCGCGGCACCCCCCGCAGCAGCCCCCGCGGCAGCCCCCACCATCAACCCTGCCCCAGCCCCTGCAAGGATTGGATGGACAAAAGTGCTGCCTAATCAATTGTTAGTGTTCACAGTATTATCACATCCATTAAAGTGTCTAAATGGTGTGTAGACAAGGAATATGAAATCCATCAATCAACAATCCTAACACCTGTATCAGATATCCTGAAAATGGAGAGGAAGATTTGGGAGCAGACAGACTATCGGAAGCAAACAGACAGGGACAAGGAGCAGTAGCTATTCCTTGCGATCAATTTGGCTGCACATGGAAAACTCCCTTGGGGGATTTGCCAAACAAATCAAGTTGCGCATTTTTCAAACATTAAATTCGCCCTAATAGCTTGAGCAGACCATGCCCAAATGTACCAAGTTATAACTTGTATTTGACCCTACATAGACAGATTATACAGGTGCTATTGCATGTTTTCAATATCCCAGGCTCTGCTAAAGCACAAGGGAATCAAATATCTTTAGCTGCAGACCATACCAAGAAACCCCTGCCAAATTGAAGGATAATTATGTGACATTCTATGGCCATGGCCAGAATAGATACATCGAAATTTGATATAATGCACCCCTGCCCCTGCAGTAGACCTTGCAGTGGGCCCCGCATCTGACCCCTGCATCAATTTCAATGTCTTCCTATAAATTCCCAGTTGGCCTGTTGCCCTGCTCACCTCTACAAGATCTTCAATGAACAAAAATGGATCATAACAGACCAACCCTGGGGCAGCCCCTGCAGCACCCCCCCGCAGCACCCCCTGGGGCAGCCCCCGCATCACCCCCCGCGGCACCCCCTGCGGCACCCCCCGCGGCACCCCCTGCGGCACCCCCCGCGGCAGCCCCTGCGGCAGGCCCTGCCAAATGATGGGATCAAGTGTGTCACCAATCCCATTGTGCAGGGTGCATTTTGGTTTTTCTAAGCTCAAGTTCATGTTTAACTAGCCTATTTACCTATGGAAATTATACTGGGATGATTTGGGGAGTCTTCCATTTTTTTGGCGGAAAATCACGTGATTTTGCGCCCATTGTCTGCCACAGCATGCAATGTATCAAGCAGCATTTCCAAAATCATGCCAAATGCTGCAAAAAAGGCGCCCAAAAAGTCACGTGATAATGCGCCCACTGCCCGCCATGGTGTGCGGGGGGGTGGTAGTGACCCCGCCAATGACGCCGCCAACCCCTGCCAGCATTTTGGTAATATTTGGTGCAGCGCATCACGTGATTTTTTTATCCCGCCATCCCGCCCATGCAGCGCGTCATGTGATCGGATTTTTTTTTCCCGCCCAGCTACCCGCTCTTATGGACAAGTCACATGCTACATACACCCCCCCTCCTCCTGACCCCCGCATATGCCCCCGCTACTAAATCGACTAAATGGCCCCCCCACCCCCCGCCAGGGGGTACCTACTGGGTACCCTCAGCAAGACGTCTGAGGGTACCCAGTAGGTACCCCGCGGGGGGAGAACCGCGTGATGGCGGTGGTAACTGAGGTGCAATTTTGTGTATCTTCTGCTTCCGCCATGCCCACCAAGGTGCAAATGGCCGCTGCAGCTCGAGTGCGCGCCAAACATGTTCAATGGTTCAAGAGGTGGTCGAGGACGCAGGCCATCTGTGCCTCTTGCTTCCAAAGTTTCATTGTGAGTTGAATTTCATTGAATACTTCTGGGGTGCTGTCAAAAAATACCTGCGCAATAATTGTGATTACACTTTCAACACCCTCAAGACCAATATGCCCCTTGCGCTTGCCTCAGTCAGCATCTCAACAATCCGGAAGTGGGAACAGAGGATGGTCTGTTGGATGGACGCATATCGGAAGGGGATGGAGACTCAACAGGCTCAGTTGGAAGTTCGCAAATTCAGCTCACGTTCATACAAATCACACTGACGCATCTTTGAAGGCGTTGCGCGCGCTTTTGACCAGTAGCATATGATATTTTGTACTACTGCCAAATTGACCTTTCTCAAAATTTCCAGCTCGCTCAGTGATTTAATTGAGGCTTATCCCTCTAGCCATTCTCTTCCTTGAGTGAAAAGGAGCTGTTTCCCAAGAGGAAAAAAAATTAGGTTAATTCTGGCGTGACCAGTCACGTTGTTCCCAGGGTGAGGTCTCTAAGTGAACCGCACCATAGAATGATGAGCGCAGCCGGCGGAGGATGTCATTGAATCCCCGAAGCCGACTTCGCGATTCCGACGCGGTCACGTTGCTTGATCCCATGTAACGCCAGACAACGCGTAGATAAGATACATAGTGGAACTCAAGATCCATATATATCTGAGCAAGAACCTGAATAGTATGAATTCTTCCCAGATTTCTCCCATCGCGATGTCCGGTGCCTTTGGTAGTCGGAGAACGAAATCGGTGTCCATAAATGGTGGTCAGCATGTGACCCAAATAGGACCCTCGTCTCTCCCCGAGTCTTTCACGCTTACTCTCTTAAATATTCAGACTCAGCAGATATATAAGAAATGCCTCCTAGACGCGCTCCATCCTCTGACTCCGTCGCTTCGCGCCCTGCCAGTCCACTCGTGGACGATGACGACGAGGTGTGGAATCTTTCCTCCGATATTCATGTGCAGCATCCGACGACAAATTTAGCCAGTTTTCTTTGACTCCGTCGATGAACTTCAGTCTCATGTTTGTCTTTTCTGATGAGCCGACGTGCATACATTCTCAGCGGCGCGTCAGGGAATCAACGTGCAAGACATCCTGAAGCTCAAGGCGCGTGCACTTCTCCTTAACATGATAGCGAGCTCATTCGCTCGTTCCCCAGTCTGCTGCAATAAACACCGTCTCTGGTGTCAACATGACAACGAGACGCCAGCTACTCAAAATCAAGGTATGGGCCCATTCCATCTCGTTTTACCCATAAAACTGCAGCATATACTCACAGGGAATGTCGGAAGCTAAAGTTGAGAAGATCAAGGTACGTCACTATGTATCATGCTCATCTCCATCCTGACTTATCTTCAACAGGAAGCTGCACATAAGATTTTGGTCCGTCGGCCTCCGAGCGCTTACCGTATACTAAACACAGTACAGGGTTCGTCATTCGCCACGGGAGTCGAGGTTCAAGAAAAGCGCAAGCGAGTTATCCATATCAGTACCGGGAGCAAGGCTGTGGATACCATCCTAGGAGGCGCGTCTCTCGAATCCGTTTGTTTGTCCAGAAAGCTTATGCAGACTTTGAAGGAGGCATCACGTCTCAGTCGATCACCGAAGGCGCGGTCGATCTTCCCTGCGAGACGCATATACTCAATTGACTGTCTAGTTTACGGGGAGTTCAGAACGGGAAAGACCCAAATGGCGCATACTATGAGCGTGATGGCCCAGCTTCCGCCGGATATGGGAGGAGCGTCCGGGAAGGTGGCATATATCGACACTGAAGGCGAGTTCCAGTTCCATTGGCTCTTGAATGTTGCTTATAGAGCCCAGGGACTTTCCGGCCCGACCGAATCAGATCCATCGCGGACCGGTTTGGGGTCGACGGAAACATGGCTCTTGAAAATATTCTATACGGTATGTCCATGTTGATGAGCAGCGATCATCGTTTTCATGTTGTGTGTTATGTAGCTCGGGCATTCAACAGTGAACATCAGGTGAGCAGATTGCTTTCACTCACCATAGAGGACCGACACGATACAGATGGAATTGATCAACGAATGCTCCTCTCGCTTCGCGGAGGATAAAGACTTTCGACTGCTGGTGTGTGTTCCGAGTGGATCAAAAGGGTGGTGCTGACTGGAGACAATAGATTGTCGACAGTATCATGGCTTTGTTTAGAACCGATTACTCGGGCAGAGGAGAAGTGCGTTGAAATAAGTGGTCTTGAATGATACTGACAGCACAGACAGTTGAGCGAAAGACAGCAAAAGGTGACTTGCGCCGCTGTTCACTATGCTTCTGATCGCGATTTCCGTCGCAGCTCGCCCAAATGCTATCCAAGTTGACCAAGCTTTCGGAAGAATACAATGTGGGTGTCGCGTGTCTGTATCCCGATCGTCCTGACTCGCGGTCAGATTGCGATCCTGCTGACGAACCAAGTGCAATGTGTGTTTGGTCTGCTACTTCATATCGAAGTTGACAAGATTGGTAGCTGACCCAGGAGCGACAATGACATTTGTGGCTGGTGGAGCATTGAAGGTGTGCCAGTGTCCATGTCGCAGAGGAGAAGCTGACACGGAGCAAACAGCCGATTGGTGGCCATATTCTGTCACACGCATCTGCAACTCGTATGTTCCTCCGGAAAGGCAAGTGTTGGCTGTCGCATTGGTGATTGAGATTAAATTTTGTGCAGGTCGCGCCGAAGAACGAGTAGCCAAGTTGGTGGACAGTCCCGATCGCCCTGAATCTGAGGCCAGTTACAAGTTGGATGAAGGTGGATGGATGGACGTGTGAATGGTCATAGTTTGCTATAATATCAGTGGCCCGATTCCGCAACCAATGAATATAGATCAGCTCGAAGCGTAGTCCCACAGTCACGAGAGCGACAGATACCTGACACCGTACCATGGCTACCAAAGTCGTTCAAGCGGCCACAATCAAGGCTGCATTGAAGCCACTTGCCCACCCACTGGATGCCTCCCGTGTCCGATGGACAACATCGCTTGGCGACCAAGCTGGCTTGACGAAAACCGGGATACACCGCGCATCGCTCCCCCCTGGACAAACAGGGACAGTCGAGCACTGGCATGAAGGCGACGACGAATGGTGTTACATCCTCAGTGGAAGTGGGCTCCTGCTCCAGGGGACGGAAGGCACAGACACTGAGCTCAGCGCGGGAGATTTCGTTGGGTTCCCGGCAGGATCAAAGACACCTCACGCGTTCCGAGCCGGAGACGATGGATTGGAATATCTAGTGGGTGGAAGCAGGTGAGTGTGCCAGTCGAGTCCGCGGACACTTTCTGAATCTGAACCATCAATGGCAGAGAACCACAGGATATTTGCCATTATCCGTTGTAAGTATTTTTGCGTAACCGGAGCCCCGCTAAACAGAAGCGACAGGCTGAACAAAGCGATGCTCGTTGATCGTGTTACTGGTGTGAGGACCGTGGTGGATGAAGAGGAACTGCACAAGAGCTAACCGGTGGCTGATGATGCGAACCTTCGCAAACTTACATCAAAATTGTTACAGAATTTGAACTTGTAAAGTGACCCGGACGATTACTACTAGTATGTACACCTATTCCAACTGACTACCAGCATGGGCCTGTCAACGTCGTCCAATCCCTCAAAATCTGACCCCGCTCAGTCCCGATCTGCCTCGTCATCTCGTTCTGCCTGGAGATGGGCAAATTTTCGTAATGCACTAGCAGATTACCGTCCAAGATACCCTTGGATAAGGGCTTCGAGACAAATTCGTTGCGGACGATCCTTAGGATCCATACGTCACCACAGACAGTGATCCAACTCAAGGAAGAAACGCACCGGAAAGCCCTTGGATTCAGACCCGCGACATGCTGTATGTTCCTGGTAAGCTGGCCCTGCAGAAGCTGCAATCGTTTAGCAGAAGACTCGTCTGAGGGAGTGAGTGAACGCAGAGAGCCGTCGGTGGAGCCTAGAGAGCATCAGGATAATGCGATTCGATGACCCAACACTAGTGCTGTACCGTAAATGATTCTTGACTGCGGTATGTCGGCCTCCTCATTGGCACGGTGCGCCACAAGCGACGAGGTACGATACTCCGATTGTCCATGGAATTCGGACCTCAGAAGGAGATAGCGCCCATCACGAGAGCCGGGATCTTCGGGAGGGGGTGGTCAAGTTTAAAATCGCCACTGAGACACAAACGAACCATTGGGACTGTATTCATATATTCGGATGATACCGTCTTCATCTGAGGTGAGAAGAGACATCTCGTATTCGGCAAAGAAGAAGTCTCCGGTTGTAACGCAGACTCGCGCGAGGTCTTTGCCGAGGATAACGAGCTTATATGGATCCTCCTGGAAGGCCACAAACGTGATGCTTTTGACTGCATCACCGATAAGCAGAAAGTTTTTGAGCGTTCGAAGAGAGGTGACGTAGACTCCGACGTCAAGGAAGGCGACGCCCACGAGTCGATCGTCGTCGAAAGCGCGAACGAATATCTGAGGAATAAGATTGGTCAGCACGTGGATGGAAGGAATGTAAACTGACTTTTTGGCCCATTGAAGACACGAGATACCCGTTGAAGCCACACAATGCAGTGACAGGGCCTTTGGTGTCATCTTTAAATCGAAGCCTCAGCTTGTGCCATCGCTTGGGAGCGAGAGCTGGGTCCGCCACGACCTCGACGATCTCAAATATGTAGGTCTGAGCTCGGTTCAGTGGTCGGTTGGGTATGTGCAAGCACAAACAGACGCACGCATCCCTTGACAGCGAGATCCTCGCCCCGATTGATAGTCGTGCCCACCGCAATGAAGTCTTTTTTGCCCGACTCGGTGCTCGATGTCTCAAGAGTGACGCACTCCAGTGCTGTGATGAACTCATTTGTAGCGAATTCGAAGCTGAAGTCCGTTGATCAGCCAAAGTAAGACTTGGCCGGCACGACACACCCATCCATGGTAATCCAATAATCAGGAGAGATCAGTTCCAGACACGATGTTTCGCAGACAGGATCGGAGACATTAGGAGCTACGATAATGAGATGAAATATCAGATGAGATGAGATGGCCACGCACCATCAGGCTCCCAAATACGATTCATGTCTTCATCGAAGGATGTGAATGCAGAATAAAGAGAGGAGGCAGCGACAATCAGATAAGTTGAAGAATCAAAGACGACATTTGAGTAGGATCGCCCGCGAGGAATAGTCCGTGAAGGAAGATGATATTCAAAGCTGTAGTCCGCCATCCATTCCACCAGACAAGGGCCCTGATCGAATGAGCACACGTGCCGAAGATCGAGCAGTCACAGACCTCTTCCGAGTACAACAAAAAGTCCCCGCGAGAATCCCACAGTGAGGTTGGGGAGAAGGCGTGTACGACAGAGTGCCCAGACGGAATGATCTTGACGGCACTTTTATCCGTCGCGAGAATCCAGCTTGGTCGGTCACCCGTGAAGAAGACACCCGAGATTGGCTCTCCGGATGGGCGTAGCGTGGTGAAAGGAAGGAACTGACGCAAAATCCGCTTCTGTTCGGCGATTATTCCAGTCTCGGATGTCCGTTGAATCTCGAAGGCTCGAGCAGAAACCTTGACGAACTTGAGGTTGAGAGACTGCGCCCGAACTGTTGGGCGTTCTTCGGGGACAGCCCCTTCGACAACCTCATACACGGCAAGATGCCCAGAACGGAGGAAAACCTATGTCCGTGGTTAAACTGTTCCGTCTGAACGCGAAACAAAAAGACGCACAAAGAGATGGGGTTTGAGGGCCACTTCTCCAAGAGGTGCAATCATGATCTGCTCAATGTCGAGCTCTTCTGGCTGGCGGGCGGGATTCTGCGGTGGTGATGCCGTCGGCGCAACATGAGTATCGGTGAGCACGCTTTCAAGATTGGCCAGCAGCGGAGTAGAAAATACAAGTGTCAGTTTGGGCAGTGTCCAGATCTGACGCCTTGAGATTCAATCGAGGAACAGCCAAGCAGAAGCACGCACCTCGACAACTCCTTGCGGCCGGACGAGAATCAACCAGCGACTGGGCGTGGCAGTTTTGTCAACTTTCTCAGCGCTATCCCCATTGTTCACAAAGCAATTGTCGAAAAGACCCGTCGTGTCTGCGAAGAAACTGGCCGTCAGATAACGAGAGCTCTGGAACCGGGTCAGTCAAAAAGGTTTAGCATCAGAGAACACCGATCACACCTTGTCGCCCATGGACGACATGTCTTTTCTCCGAATTCGCCCTTTGTCTGTTTCTATGAACATTCCGATCGAGTCATCCTCCCGGATGACGATCGCATACGGATCGAGAATACTGCACGCTCGGATTTTGGGACGAGGCATGTTCGCATCCATGTCCTTAATGATCTGTCGCTCTGCGCCATCTGCAAACGAATGAGAACGACAACTGCTGTTTGGATATTCAGACCTGGCTCAAGCACTCTGATGGAATTGGTTGTGACATGCAGGATAGCCGTTCTGGCAAAGAAGGCACCCGCGCCGATGGTGATGCCGGAGATGCGAGCGGAAACGCTGATGTCACTTATCCCCGCACGATAAGATATCTGGCCTACGGTCAGAAGAGAGCTGTCCAACTGATGTGAGACGCACACGTGACAGGCCCGGCGAGGGATTGGCGTCGGTGCTGATCACCAGAGTGTCGTACTCCGAGCTCGAAGCGTTGCTTTTAGAACGGATGGGTAATGACCAAATTCCGCGTGCTCCGCCCAGGGCATGCAACTTTCGTTTGGTCCGGATAGGAAGGTCGCGCTGAGGTGCAGATGAGAGGTATCCTTCTCTGCACATTGCAGGATTTTTCCTCACTTGGAACAAAGTGAAGCCACCCAGTGTGCCGCTGCCAGTTGCAGCAACGAGTTCTGGAACAGGGCGATCCTGCAGAACTTTCATAAGAGTTGCATCGAACACTGCCGAAAGGTGTTTACCCCGTTCCATGCCACAGAGAACGCCATGTCAGATATGGGGCCATAGGCATCGATAGTGTCGACAAGGGACAGACGTGTCACGGTTTTTGTTTTCTTGACCGCTTTGGTCTCAATATGATCAACAGTCCTGGAGGGTCCATAGATATCTAGTGGATCGTTAGCCCATGATATGAGGACAACCGATCGGGCGTACCTTCGTCGTCTTCGTAGATCTCCATGGCCGCTTCCTCCTTCTGGGGTGCCCCCATCTCGATGTCGTCTTCAAGCTCCTCTTCCACTCGCGAGACATTCAATAAAACCGAGGGCCCGACCAGACTACCCACAAAGAAATGATCACTGTCAACCTTGCAAGTGATCTGGGGGACAGTCGTCTGAGCTAACGGCACTGAGATCGCCAGCTTGGAAATCAGCTTTCCGTCAGAAAGGAACTCGATCGGATACAAGTTGCCGTCCTTGAGGAAGAGATACAGCGTTTTGTCATCGACAAAGAGTGCCCGTGAGCCTTCAAGCGCCATATCACGTGTCTGCTCTTCCTGGGTGAGCAACGACGGGAGAGGCATCTCGCTGATACGCGAAGCCCAGCCATTCAGTGGGAGCACCACCCGACGAGACGATCGCTCGACGTAGATGATTGAGTTGGTCGCTAGGATCACAACGCCACCCAATGCAGTAGGGCAAGCAACCAGTGAGAAGCAGTCGTGTGGAAGGCCAGAGACGGAGGATATCACAGGGTAATGCTGACCGACAACATCCAGCGTGAACACGACGAGCTTCACGGTATCTTTGTACTCCTTCAGGCGGCCGGTCCATGTCTGTTGAGTCTGGAATAACACGGCCATCGTGGGATGATTGTATCCTGGAAGAAACACGAAGTCGATGACATGCTGGACACTTTCCTCCACACTGACGGGGAGATCCAAGATAAAACTGGGTGAGTAAGGGATGTCTCTGGCACGTGTTCAATTAGCAGACAGTGGAAATAGTAGTGGGACATGGACTGCACCTTGCCTGGACTTGGTCTTGCTCCATGTCGAGATCGACTTGAGATTGATAGAACGGAAGAATTGCCAAGGCGTCCTTTGGGAGCGATAAGACAGCGCATCGCGAGTCAGGGTCGACTCTCAGCATCGATTGGTATGAAGCGTCGAGCGACATCTGAAATCATATTCAGCGTAATTCTTGGACGAACTAGAGATAATCAAGACTTGCAAGTTGAGGCGCTCGTTCGTAGGTGTGTATGGAAACTGTGACAAGATCATGAACAGCTTCCGACCACTCCATGAGTGCTATCTGAAAGGCCGTCAGTCCTGCGATGGACGGCGAACTTTCGTAAACGGACCTTGGCGTCTTTGAACGAAATGATCAAGCGGTCGAGATGGTCTTCAAGTGAGGCAAGGACTTGGATGGCTTGAATTCCGGTCACAATTCCATGCAATGAATGCTCGCGAACAAAATATATTCGGGTTATGGACTGAGAAAAGCGCCGTAGTCAGACAAGCAACAACATACTGGCCTGCAACCCCGTTCACAAACATCCCAATCACCTTGGATTCAACACCCTGATCCATCTCGTCTCCTTTGTCCAAATTTTCTGCTGGCACCATTTCTTCGCACACCTCAAAGATGCGGAGAACATTACAGCGCGCGACAACCAAGTTGCACAGCGTGCGCCGGGAGGAGGAGGCCGAAATGCCCGTTCTCGAGTCTGACTGCGTTGAGGGAGTCAACTTCAGAGCAGTCACGAACTGCACGCCGCTTGCAGGCAAAATTTCTTGATATAACGCATGCATGAGGGGAGACTAGCCTTCACGCTATGGGGCGAAGGAGGGTGAGAATATTTACGTAGTGGGCTCGATTTATCAGCGACGGACAGCCGTGAACTGCCTGAGCAGACAGGGTGAGGTTGTATCCACGGAGCGCGAACTGTCACGATAAAGTGACGGTACGGCTAACAATAGAATTACGTAACAGACCCACCGATTGAATCACCTCCAGTTGATACTTCACACACCTCGATAGTACCACCATTGCATGAGCGCTTCCCCTCAGTGGGACAGCAGAAACCAGGGATACGTATCTCCCGCTCGGCTCAGAAAGCTCAAGGAGACCGCGCGGCCTCGACCCGAATTCAATTCGGTGATGGACAATCAGTCACAACGACGCCCTCCACTCAACAGTGCTCCAGTAACAAGCGGACATACCCGATCCTCGTCCTTCTTTTCTTTCAATCGTAAAGGTCCCCAGGATCCTCCTGCTCCTCAACGAAGCCAGTCGTATCTATTGAAGCCCCGCAGCGACTCGAGGATGTCGCACCAACAACCCGCGCAATCCACGCGTTCGTCGTTGGATCATTCTGGGAATCCCGGTCCACCACCCCCGCTCCACCCAGAAATTCGATCCGTCGTCCAGCTCACAAACGCGCATGCCAAGAAAATATACTTCTCAGGGCCACTGGTTCGACACGTCGAGCGCCAACCGGATGGGCAGAAACCCTCAAAAGATGACGGATGGACCGAAGTCTGGGCGCAACTGGGTGGGACGACGCTTAGCATATGGGATATGAAAGAGATTCAAGAGGCGAGTGCTCAAGGCCGAGAGGTTCCCCCGACGTACGTCAATACAACGGACGCATTCGTTCACGTCCTCGGGTCCGTGACTGTGCCGGAGACGGCGGCCTCACCAGCCAAGCGATACCCCGATGTGCTCACACTCAATACGGCCGGCTCAAATCTACTGCTCTTCTCCTGTCCCAACACGGATTCATTGCTCTCATGGGCTGCAGCGCTGCGCCTGTGCTCATGGGAGAAGTCTCGTCTCGAGGAGATCTATACCGCTCATCTGCTACGAATAACCCTCAACGGACGGGATTATCCAACTACATTACAACATGGTCGAATGGAAGGCTGGGCACGCATCCGTATCGCAGGGCAAACAGATTGGAAGAAAGTGTGGATGACGGTCAGCGCCGCTGCGGATTCAGTTCGGGACGCTTCTGGAAGTGCTGGCCGTCCCAAGAAGCGCATGTCCAACTTATTCTCCTCAAAAGACCACGGTTCTTCAGACGCACCTCTGCCAGTTCAAGCTACCATCGCCATGTACCCTGGTCCGAAGCCTAAGGAACGGCGAAAAGCGCTCTTGACTTTCAGCAAAGTTACCCAAGGCTTCGCCGTATATCCAGAGCGCCCGGACCTCATCAGTCGCAGTACACTGATCAAATTAGAAGGCGTGATCGGCGAGGAGGAGACAGCGAATGATATGGCCAAGAGGGAGGGCTGGTTGTTGTTCATGCCAGAACTAGAAAACGGGTTGGGTCAGGCCGAGGAGATGATCAAATGGATCGTCGGTGCGTGGCTGACTGGCATAGCTTGATTTCATTTCACAGTTGCGATAGCTATCCATGATGCTTTCGGACTTTATGGCAGGCCACAAGCTTGGACATGGGACCCTCGAGATCCCGCCTCACTCATGTTTGGCTATCCAGTCGGTCCCAACCGAGAGGTGAGTTCGCACCAATCATGTTTTATCCGAGTTCGTGACCATTTCAGCTTCTTTTCCTCGATCGCGAGCAAGCAGAAACTTTGGATGTCCGGGATGACCGCACCTCATCGATCAGGAACAGGCTTTTGAACATCCTACTCGAGCGGATGCCACAAAGAGACCCGAATCCCAATGCTGCGGCAGCACCGCCTCGTCTATCTGCTCAAGCTCCCTCGTTGCCAGCTGTTGGAGGTGTCGGGTCTCCTGCTCCAGGAAACGGACCAATAAGCAGTCCACCACTACCGGGTACAGGTCCTCAACTTCCGCCGCTCGCGTTTGGATCCGACAGCCCAGCTGGAACGCCGCCGATCCCGCAGAGTCGAAATGGACTCTCCCCCATTACGGAACGCAACACCTCGTCCTTCGACTCAAATGTTGTGTTAAGCCCCCAGCGAAAGCCAACACTGCCAGACCAAGGCTCGGGCCCGGGTGCTCGGCCTCTGTCGCCTACAACTGGCCCAGCTGCTGATGCCGTGCTCGACGGAGGCCGCTTCACGAGCAGTCCGACGTCTGATCTGGGACGTGCGCCAAGTCCTGAGCTGGTGTCACGACTGCAGTCGCCTGCCTCAGAGTCACAGCCAGGGAACAGCATCCGCATGGTCCCGCCATCGGCACCCGAGCCTGTCAATCGGGGCATGAACCACTCCCCGACATCTGTGCTCACGTCACCGCACTCCCTAGAGGGGGGACGAGCCTCAGCGGTCGGGCCCTCCCGGTCCATGTCATCGAATTCGAGGGCATCTGCGCTCACATCACCGTTCTCGAACTCAAACGCCGGGCATGCTCCGCCTGACGACGCGAATCTTCTGAATGAAGCTGGCGCACTCTACTACATGCAGCTCGATTCTGGGCCCAGAGCGAGTAAAATGAATGTTCCGAGACAACCGACGACAATCTCGGAGGGTGAAGATGAGTCTGAGGAGGAAGATGATCAGCACAGATCGCAGAGTAGCCCAGTCATCAGACAGGCGACGCCAACAGCGTTCCATCAGTTTTCGAACCAACAAGCAGCCCGAGCGTCGTCGCCGACGACAAGCAGCTTGTCATCGACCGGCCCCACCAGTCGGATCGGCAGTAGTTCCGCGCGAGAGACCCTCGGACGTAAGCCATCGGGAGCACGTGCTCAGGGCACGCCTGCCGCAAGGGGATATCGTGGCCCTGACCGTGGGGTTTCTTCCTCCGGACTTCCTTCTCCTTCTCACTTTGCACCCGCACTTGTTTCCCCTCCACTTGCTGAAGAAGACTCTCAGAGCGAACCTAGCATGCACGAAGACGCGCCTCCGCCTCCACCGCCAGTGCGTTCCAACGAAGACCTGGATGTGCTGGCTGCGCTGTCGTACCTGGACGTCAATGAACACGTCGACGAGACGGTCAGCGAGAACCAAAGTCACTCGCCTCCGCCTTCAGCTTCGTTCCCTGATGCACAGAGACCCACTGCGCCATTGCGAATCTCATCGAGCGGTGCTCCTGGCGATCGTTCAGCCACTCCTCCGACCGAGTTCAAATCGTCGTTCGCACCGTCAAGACAAGCTGCAGAACGCAAAGCCAAGCTCGAAGCCCAGCAGGCAGCTCACCAAGCGGCTGCGCAACGGCCTGGTCGGTCTAACGGAAGAAGGAAGTCGCGTAACACCGCAGCTGGCGGCTGGGGTGATAGTAGTGAAGAGGAGGAAGAGGAAGAGGAAGATGATGATGACGACGCAGATTCTGATGTCGAGCCCTCTCCGATTCACAGGCAGCCGTCGCCTGGTCTTGCTTCAATGGCACGGCCCATGCAGGACGACTCTCAGGCCTATTCGCACCTGCGACCACCCCGGACTTTGCCACAGATTCCTCCACGTTCGTGCTTCTAATCTTTATGTGACCGTTTTCTGACCGAATGCAGGGATGGAAGGTGAAGGCATGCAGCGACGTGTTCCATCAGAGCAGTTTTCCGAGGCAGGCCGGCGCACTTTCTTCGATGACGGCACGCAACTTCGCACGCAGAATGAGATGCCGCAACCCGGAGCGGCCCGGCAGACGGTGTGGAGTCAGGTCCTCGACCCGGGCAGACAAGCAGGAGCACAACCGCCAGGGACCCAGCCACGCAGCGATGCGTTCGTTCAGCTTGAGGAAAACAAAATGACGAAGGCGTTTACACCGCAGGGACTTCTTTCTGCCGGCATGCAAGATAGGGAGGATCGTTCGGCCAAGCGACAAGAGGAGTTGGCGAGAGAAAGCGGCGCCTCGCTCATCAACGTGGCGAACAAGCCACCGCCGCCGCAAACGGGCTTACTTGGTGCCATCACCGCGCACGAACGAGAGCGCAAGCGCGAAGGCGGTGTCGGTGCCGCTCTGACAGAGAGAGAGCGCGAAAAACGGCTCGCGGAGGATCGGCAACGGCGCTTTGACGAACAGCAGCGGCAGCAATTCGACCAGATGCAGCAGACTGGCTCCATGTACGGTGGCCAGTTCCCGCAGTTCAATCCGATGATGAATCCGATGATGATGAACCCGATGATGATGAATCCGATGATGACCGGGATGAATCCGATGATGACTGGGCAGCAGGGGATGAACCCAATGATGACCGGGCAGCAGGGGATGAACCCAATGATGACCGGGCAGCAGGGAATGAACCCAATGATGGGCTACCCAGGCATGTTCACGCCCCAGCAAATGTTTGCAGCCCAGCAGGCAGCTGCCCAGGCCTACCAGCAGGCCATGGTCGCATTCTCTACGGCTGGGTCGCAAGTCGGAGGCGATGGCCAAAACATGGGTGCTCAGCAACAGAATCCGATGATGAGCATGTACGACCCCCGCATGTCGATGATGGGTATGCCGATGATGGGTGGGCCCATGGGCATGCAGATGACGGGCATGTCTACCTTCAATGCTCAAATGGGTCCAAACGGGACTGGTTCGCCGATGGAGCAACCACTGACTCCTCCCAATGCCCTCGCTAACCAGGGCCAATATCCGTCGCGCACAAGTTCGCCTGCTCGTGGCTCCCCACATCGAGGTTCACCGCTCATTCGGCCAGTGGACGACAACAGTGCTCGTCCATTGAGCCCTCGGCCACCCACGTAAATCTTATACCGGACTTCTGACTGGACTATTTAGCATACATCCTGGTTAGTGATATGATATCCTGTGCATACAATACCATGCTTTTCGTTCGCATCGGCTCCCCACTCATAACTACGCACGATTCACGAGACATTTCACTATTATTCCAAAACGCGTACTACTCGACGAACGGACACTAATCGATTGGTGCAGTATGTCGGAACGGGGATGGCCTGGGTTATTTGATTTGCTACTCTTGCTTTGGCGGGTGCGTAGCATCCAATCATTGAATGAGCGCTGTACGACGCGTCAGAGAGAGGACCTGGGGAGAGGCAGCACACGGACGCACCACGCGCTGCAAGGTGTATGGGATACTTCCTAGGGGAGTAGACTTGACGCCGTCCTCTGATGTGTTTATGGCACAGCACTACGCGCAAAAGTCAGCAACGAAAGAGATCTTGGACGATTGGAGGAGACACACCACACGTCGTCCTCGCCCCGCCTGATCGGTCGCGTTCTCCAGCTTGACGCGCCGTAGCTGCCAAGGTGGACACGCCGAATATACAGCGTGGTAGTCGGCCTGGAAGTAGGCTGTCATGTCGGCTTGCGGGAAGAGTGTGCACAACGATCTTACCTGAGGTCTTGCGACAATTGCCATAACTGCCCGCACATTCTGGGTTCGCGACTGCTACTCCTTCTCCTGGAGCCCCAAAGCTTACACCATCTCTAGCTCTATCAACGCTTCTAAGCGTTGGGCATTTGAGAGGCGGAGTCGTGGTGACTGAAGAACCTTTACAGATGAGCAGATGTAGTATATATAGCGGGATCAATGATGGCAAAGCACGACCAAGCCGGCAAGATTAGATAACAAGCCGGTTGCCTCGGGGTTTGCACCCAGGTAGGGCCCCATCGTTAATCAGCGAAGCGTCATCTATTTTCTCGATTCAATCTGGTGATGAAACTCAGTAATCCGGGAGTGGCTGCAATCGCAAAGCAATGGCGGCCATACTTTAGTAGTAGGGATCCCCACAGCCACTGATCGAGTCAATCCCGAGAGCCGAAGCGCGACGCAGGTTTGTGTCGACCACTATGGGCGTCAAGTCATTATGGAAGCTCCTCGAGCCCGTGGGGCGGCCTGTTATGTTGGTATTTCAACCAGCCCCCATATTTCCTGCTGCTGACGCGTCTCAAGGCTGGAAACCCTGGAGGGCCAAATCCTAGCCATTGACTCGAGCATTTGGATCTATCAGTTTCAAGCGACGATGCGCGGAAAGGATGGACGCGCTTTGCTGAACGCGCACGTACTGGGCTTCTTGAGGCGGATTGCAAAGCTACTGTTCTTTGGAATCCGTCCCGTGTTCGTTTTTGACGGTGGAGCTCCGGCCTTGAAGCGGAACACCATTGTGCGTGCCCGCTCGCCTGTCTTTTGCATCTGAGACTCAGAATTGTATCAAATATCAGAATGAAAGGAAGAAGAAGAAGGCCGGGGCCGCGATGAGCCATGCCAAGCTCGCGGAGAAGCTTCTGGCAGCTCAGATGAGGAGAGAGGCATTGAAGCATGCTGGCGCGTCATCTTCGTGCGTACAGTTCACTATTGGCTTCATAGGCAAGAATTGATGCTCTTAGGACACCACCCCGTAAAGGCGCGGCTCCGGTTGGCCCTGTTGTCCTGGACGACACCACAGTGTACCTAGAAGACATTGACCCATCTGTTCCCAAAGCATCCCCCGCGAAATCTAAACCGGCTGCATCCGCATCCGCATCTCCTGTCAAGCCGAAATTCTACGACCACGATCCATATCGTTTGCCGGAGCTGGATCTGGATGCCGCAGTGAACAAAGCGACGCGTGCTGAAGTGCCCGACGCGCGGCTGGCCACGGAAGAAGAGCTGCGGAACTTCATCGAGGATATGCGCCCGGACGATTTCGATGTCACCTCTCCTGCGTTCCGCGAACTTCCGACGGAAGTGCAGTATGAAATCGTCGGCGACCTGCGGCTCAAGTCGCGCCAAACTTCATATCTGAGGTTGCAGAACATGCTACGCTCATCCAAAACCCCACTCGATTTCTCGAAGCAGCAGATCCTCAATCTGCAGCAGCGAAATACTCTGACGCAGCAGTTGCTCTCTACGACGGATCTCATCGGGACGGGTCCCGCAAATATCGTTGTTCCTGTCCGCATTGCTAGTGAACGGAACAGGGAATACGTATTGGTCAAGAATGAGGGCAAGGACGGAGGGTGGATCTTGGGCATCAGAGATGATGGGACGCGAGAAAAGCCGATCGAGATTGACCATGAATCTGTGACTGTCTCTGAAGCAGTAGAGGACAAAGAAGAGGACGACGACGATGAGGATATGGAGGAAGTTGAAATGTTTGTTGTTCGTCGCTCTGTCTCACTGGAACTAACTGGGCAAGCAGACCGCCTGTCGGAATACCAGACCCTGATTTGCTAGAATATCAGCGTTCTCTGAACTTGACTGCGTTCGAAAGCCGCCATCGCTCAAGACCACAGCGCTCGATGGTAGTATCCTCAGAACGCCAGACGGATGAACTTGTTACAAATGACGAAGATAACGACGAGCTCGCTTGGGCAATTCAAGAATCACTTAAGGATGCTGCAATTTCTCGTCAGCCTGCGCAGGAACTACACCCAGCCATGGTCAATGCCGTGGCCTCCTCCTCCAAGACCAGACTCCCAGAAGCGACGCAACTCGTGGACGAAGACACATTTGTGCGGGGAAACCGTCTCGAAACTACGCTCTCTATTGCCAGCGGATCATTCATACGCTCTCCGCAAAAAGCGTCCTCTTCCTCCTTCGGGGAATCCGTAGTTCCGACGACGCCACTCAAAGATGTTCCCAGGCCGATCTCGAAGCCGCCGTCGGTTCCGCTACCAGCGAGCAGTGGGTTGCGATTCGGTGCCCCCTTCCTGTTGCGTTCACCCGAGCAGCAGCAGCAGCAACAGAGCGCGCCGCTGTTTATCGACGACGACGACGACGACGACGACGACGACGACGACGACATGGAAACGGCTTTACCTTCGTTCGCCCCAGAAATAGAGACCATGGAGACTATTGAGGATGCGGTAGAGCCCATGCCAGCTCTAGATGCTCCAGCTACGAGGCTGTCCTCTCCAGAAGATTCGTTCGACATCGCTCAACCATCTCCTCCAGCTCCTCGCCCCGTGACGCCGATGGAAACGAGGCCCCCCACTCCCATCGTTGACCGCGCGCGATCGATTACACCGGTATTGGATTGGTCGCGATCACCGTCTCCCACTACACAGGAACGCATTCCGTCTCCTGTTGCCGAAGAGTGGGATGCCGCACAAGAGATGGATGCTGAGGCTGAGGAAGGCGATTTTGCGCAGTTCGTGTCGCAAGTCAAGGGCAAGAATCTCGATGAAGTGCAGCGGGAGATAGACGAGGAAATAAAAGCCTTACATGCGCAAAAACGCGCGGCTATGCGAGATTCAGACGACATCAACCAGCAGATGATCACCCAAATCATGGTACTTGATATCTGCTCAGTGCTCAGTCTAATTTGACTTTTGGGGTGACAGATGTTGCTCAGTCTGTTCGGCATTCCATACATCACAGCCCCGATGGAAGCAGAAGCGCAGTGCGCAGTGCTGGTTCAGCTAGGGCTCGTGAGCGGCATCATCACTGACGACTCGGATGTCTTTCTGTTCGGCGGACCCCGTGTATATCGAAACATGTTCAATCAAACCAAGACCGTGGAATGCTTCCTGCTTGCTGATCTAGAACGAGAGCTCGGACTCGAGCAGGACGCGCTGATCAGACTGGCATATCTTCTCGGGAGCGACTACGTGGACGGATTGCCGGGTGTCGGGCCAGTCGTTGCAATGGAGCTCTTGGGCGAGTTTCCGGGCAGCGACGGTCTCCTCCGATTCAAGGAATGGTGGATGAAGGTCCAAAGCGGTAAGGACTCGGCAGATGACAACCAGTCCGCGTTTCGGAAAAGATTTGCAAGTCGCAGTCGTCGGTCACGTCATATGATTTTTCTGATGGTCTCGCAGAAGAAGAATTTCAAGGAATTGTATCTGCCACCCGAATGGCCGAACAGCAAAGTCGTACGTCCGTCGTCTCTTAAGGATCCAGGATCTGCTAGTTCTGACCTGGATAGCGAGATGCGTATTATCACCCCACCGTAGACGAATCCGATGAGCCTTTCAAATGGGGGTTTCCCGATCTCGATGCACTGCGAGAGTGCGTGAACGTATAAGCCCTTTCCTTGTCTGACCTGACACAGATTTCTCCGGGCTGAGCTGGGTTGGGGCCCGGACAAAGTGGATGATCTCCTTCTGCCTATCATCCAAAAGATCCGCAAACGAGGACAAGTACGCCCCTGCTCGCTCCGATTCAACTCCCCTTTGATCGAGGTCCCCAGAGTGGACTCAATAAACAAGGCAATCTGAACACTTTTCTCGACGTCTCTGGGAGCGGGACCATCGCACCCCGGCAGCGGCAAGCATATACCAGCAAGCGGCTGCAGAAAGTCGTCTCCGACTTTCGCAAAAAGGGTAGGCCGGCTGAAGGCGCTGATTCGGGCTCTGAGGATAGAGAGCCCCCGAAAAAGCGGATCAAAACAAAGAAGGCTGCGGGCAAGGGTAAGAAGAACCGCTCAAAGAAGATCAGCGAGGATAGTGACGGGGAGGAAGACGAGTACAGGGACCAAACTGTGCGTACTGATTATGCACCAGTAGTCCAGACGCTGCGTCCGAGACCCAAGCCTGCGTATAAGGGGTCGGCACGAGATGTATAAAAACAATATAAATTTGATTGAATCCATCGAAAAACATATTTAGCAGCAACTCGTTTCGATCGAGTGACCTCGGGGTTATGGGCCCCGCGCGCTCCCAGACTGCGCCATGCTGCTGCATTGGAGGTCCATGTTGATAACGTTATATTAAGTAAATGCTTGTCACGGTCAGGTGACTATCTCTCTGATTCCACTTGTCGCGTCTCTTACTGTCAGGTACGGTGTTGAGTCGTTCCCTCTTACTCAGCCTACTTTAAGACTCTCCGATCACCCATGCACATCACTTTGCTCTACAAAGACTTGTGTCTATCCGTCGTCCCATCGGGAGAATCCCCTGTCTGGGGGTGACAATCATTCAATACGCAGCCGGGATATTCTTGTCCTGGGTTGAAATTCGTTCCAGTCGTCATATTAATTTATCGTGACAATTATATCAACAAGTCAAACAGTTTACATTGGGCCAACTAACCAGCTCCACTAGGAGAGATCTGCGAACTTATCTGTTGCCTAAATTCCATTAGTAGTGTGACACTTGAGATTGGTTCTGTCCATACCTCGACAAGAAGCTTAGCAATACCGGTCTCGCGTGAGCTGTGACCGGCATCTGGAACGATATGGAGTGTAATTTCCGGCCAGACCTGGAAACAGTTGACAAAATCCAAACACGTCAAGCATGAACATTACCTTCTTGAGAGCCCAAGCTGTGGTGATCGGACAGACGACATCGTATCTTCCTTGCACCACAATTGTGGGAATATGCCGGCTTCAGACAGCGTTCATTTGCTGGGCATAGCGAGCAGGTTTGGGCACATACATCTTGTCAATCTCCTGAGGGTCCAGAAGTTGACCGTCACGCATGAAGCCCTCATTGACGAAGTAGTGGTTCTCGATCCGCGCGAAAGCGCTATTGGCATGATTAGACGGGGAAAAAGCCGAGGATAGTTGCTGACGTCGCAAACTTGTCGGATGCAGCTCGTGCGATGTACTTCGGATCGACATACAACTTGGATGTCGCCATCCTGGCAACAGATGTGAGTGATCTTTTAGTGCCATAGAGACTAAACGTACTCATATTTGGACCAAGCTTTCGCAGCCTCAAGGCGCACATCCTCGTCAACCGAGTTAAGTTGAGCGTGGTAAGCAAGAATCATATCGTGCCGTTCAGCTTCCGGAATGGGGGCAATATAATCTTCCCTGTCAGATTGGTGTGAGGGAAATATATATCCGATTAGAGCATGCATACCATGCATCCGGGAAAAGGTGTGATGCACCATCCTGATAGAAGAAACGCAGCTCGCTGCGACCGTGTCAGACTGGGCATATTGTCCCACGCTTGGAAGCACCTCTTGCGCAAAGTAAAGATTCCACTGTCGGTACGCGTCAGAATTGAAGCGGAAATAGATTCAGCGGGAGAAATCACCGAAGAACTAGACTTCTAACACGGTCGGGATGAGCCTGGAATCCATCTGAGGATCAGAGTGCTAGACTCGATGGCAAGCAGTGACCTGAGCGTATGCGAGAGACAAAGTCGAACCCTAATCGCCAGTCAAGTTCGTGCGAGCATATTCAGAAACATGCACGGACCCAAGAGCCACCAAAGACATGCCATTTCTCGATCTTCAGATGTTCGCGTAGCTTTTCGATGTCCTTGACCAGATCCCAGGTCGTATTTTCCTCGAGAGAAGCAGCCCTTCGTGTGGAATCAGATAATCGATACCCCCAAGCATGCACGAAGGCGCCTACGGGGTGGATTTGCCTGATCCTCGTTGATCGAGGAGAATGATCTTGTACTTGTTCGGATTGAAGAAGCAGCGGTCCTCCTCGTCGCAGCCCCCACCGGGCCCACCATGAAGAAAGATAACTGCAAAAATCAGTTTGACACTTCTCAGGGCTGGGGAGGGAACTAACCGGGAACACCATCCTCACTGCCATTCAACTCGAAACTGTCAATTAACGTCGGCAAAGCGATAACGCAGATCTAGCGACCCGACCGACTATAATGTGTGTATGTCGGAGACTTTGAGGTTCCCGGTACTATAAGGCTTGATTTGAGGGTACATAACGACGGAAAGGACGATGTTAGGTGTGGTTTCCGAACAGAGGACGCAAGCAAATGCGGGGCGCACTCTCGCCAGGAACCGTGATCCGGTCAATTTCCGACGCCGGCGGGACATCGCCGTGATGCCTTCGAGAAGATATTTAAACTCCGCTGCTCATCTTGGCACCAGTGAACCTCATTCTTCACCCTCATTCATACAATGGCTCCCCTCAAAGTGACGAAGATCCTCTGCAGTCCGTTGCTCTCGCTGAAGCTTGCTAACCCCGCTCATCCTTTCGTTTAGTTGGTGCTGGATACGTTGGTTAGTCTATGACGCGACGCGCTCAAGCATCGATATCAAACGACGCGACGGCTGAATTATTCTAGGTGGACCCACCTGCGCTGTCATCGCGCTCAAGTGCCCGCACATCAAAGTCACCATTGTTGATCTCAACCAAGCGCGCATCGATGCGTGGAACAGCGACGACTTCAAGCTTCCTATCTATGAGCCTGGACTCGAGGATGTTGTTCGCCAGTGCCGTGGACGCAACCTTTTCTTCTCCACCGACGTCGAGAACGGCATCCGGGACGCGGACCTCATCTTCGTCAGTGTCAACACACCGACGAAGAAGAGCGGTGTTGGTGCTGGTTTTGCCGCTGATCTGAAGTGCGTTGCATCTCCATCTTCCCGGCGCTCCGCGATTCTTATCGCAGCGTAGCTACGTCGAACTGGCCACTCGCCAAATCGCAGCGGTCGCGACCTCGTCTAAGATCGTGGTCGAGAAGTCGACCGTCCCATGTCGTACGGCCGAGTCCATGCGCACTATCCTCGAGGCCAACTCGAAGCCGAACTGCCGCTTTGACATCCTCTCCAACCCCGAGTTCCTCGCCGAAGGCACTGCTATCAGCGACCTCTTCAGCCCCGACCGTGTCTTGATCGGTTCCTTGCAGACCCCTGAGGGCAAGGATGCTTGCGCGTCCCTTGCCGGTGTCTACGCAAACTGGGTTCCGGAGAACCGCATCTTGACCGTCGGGCTGTGGTCTTCGGAGCTATCGAAACTGGCCGCTAATGCGATGCTTGCCCAGCGCATTTCCTCAGTGAACGCGCTTTCCGCCATTTGCGAGGCCACCGGGGCGAACATTGATGAGGTTGCACACGCTGTCGGCTATGATTCTCGTGTTGGCCCCAAGTTCCTCAAGGCCAGTGTTGGCTTTGGCGGGTCCTGCTTCCAGAAGGACATTCTCAACCTCGTGTACCTTAGCGAGAGCTTGCACCTACCCGAGGTCGCCGCTTACTGGCGCCAGGTTGTTGAAATGAACGAGTACCAGAAACGTCGCTTCTCGAAACGTGTTGTGGACACTCTGTTCAACACAATCACCGGCAAGGTTCGTTTTTCTTGCCAGGCGCATATATCGTGATCGTTACTCATGAGCCGGCAGCGCATTGCCGTACTTGGCTTTGCCTTCAAGGCGGATACTGGCGACACTCGCGAGTCTGCTGCCATCACACTCATTCGGGACTTTTTGTCTGAACGGGCTATCGTGAACGTGTTTGATCCCCAGGTGTCGGAGTCGCAGATCTGGTACGATCTCCAGGAGGCCATGCCCGCATCGCCTATCGAGACCAGTTGCGTATCCGAGCCACGCCCGTGGAATCTGAGCTGACATATATCCAGTCAAGAAGCAGGTGAAGATCTATTCGTCGGCCTTTGATGCCTGCAAGGATGCCGAAGCTGTTGTGATTGCCACCGAGTGGAAAGAATTCAAGGAGATCGATTGGGCAGAGGTCTACAAACACATGAAGAAGCCCGCATTTGTGTTTGATGGGCGTTTGCTCGTTGATGCGGATGCGCTGACGAAGATCGGATTCAAGGTCACGACCATCGGCCGCCCTGCGCTTTGAATGTTTTGTAGAGCTTAGATTACATATGTATTGGACGGACCTAGTATAGCTTAAGACCCGGGATATACCCTAAACAAAGCTCGCATTTCATTGCATGCAACAACAATTTATTCGATATGCAAAGGCTCCAAGTTCCAGTAACTCTCCGCATACTCGTTGATGGCACGATCAGAACTGAACTTGCCCATCTAGAATGAACTTTCGTCAGCACAGAAACCGGCCGGAAGGTTGGCTTGGCACCTTCGCCGTGGTGCGGATGGACTTCTTGACCCATTCCGTGCGATCCAGGTAAGCCTCATCCACCATGGCCAGCGCCGCAATGTCTGCAGAGCGGATCAGAGCAAGGATCAAGGCAGCCAAGGCAACACATACAAGAGTCGAAGTCGTCACACAACAGATAGTAGTCTCCTTGCCTAATCGTGTTGAGCAGAGGTTCATAGGGCCCTCCATCCCCAAACAATCCAGCGGAAACTTGATTCAAGACGTGTGCCAAAGCAGGACACTTCTCCTCGATCGGAACTGGATGATACGTGTGCTGGTATCGGAGTTCCTCGACATCGCTGAACGCCCAGATCAGTACTCGTCCGTAAACGCGAAACAGGGGGACAGTTACGGTGTCAGGTGCCCAAAGAAGACTGGATGGCAGATTCTGTCAGCATCCGGCTTGAGAGAGAAGGACAATGGGATGTCACGCACAGACGTTGTTCTCGCCAACTTCCTCGGCAATTTCGATGTTTGCGCCATCGACCGTGCCTAGCAAAAGTCCACCATTAAGACAGAACTTCATGTTTGATGTCCCAGAAGCTTCAGTCCCCGCAGTCGATATGTGTTGGCTGATATCCGAAGCGGGAATGAGGATCTCAGCGAGTGAGACGGAATAGTCGGGCATGAAGTAGACAGAGAGCAAATCTT
Source organism: Mycena citricolor (assembly GCA_963692855.1). Classification (NCBI taxonomy): domain Eukaryota; kingdom Fungi; phylum Basidiomycota; class Agaricomycetes; order Agaricales; family Mycenaceae; genus Mycena; species Mycena citricolor. The sequence continues at coordinate 54,666 of CAVNYO010000146.1, read as the reverse complement.
TGGTGTCAGGATCTGCATTCAGAACACGTGCAACGTTCACAATCAGTCGGATGGTCTGGAAAGTTTCAGGTTTAGCTGTCATCTCTCATGATAAAACTTACCAGCTTGGCAATGTAGTAACCGGGAGCAGCCTTTCCGGCAAAGAAAACGACGCGGGGATTAGCTTTCTTGCGCTCTTCGGCAGTCATACTCTTCAATGTCAAGTAGCGCTGTAACAGCATGTCAGTGCTCGAGGGCACTACAGTCGACGGTCATGACTTGCATGGATCACTCCCATAATGTTGAGAGTTTGTCGCTAGCAAAATTTCAGCAACACATATGCAGCATAAAAACATTCACACCTTGTACTCGTGCAGACGCTTGATTTGCACATCGAACATGGCATGCGTATTCACAGTGAAGCCCAGTGTGAGGTTCACGTGATGAGCCAGACGCTCCTTGTTGCGCTGTTTGATTGCAGCCCACTCCTCACGGAACCCAGCATCCTCAGTAAAAGGCAGCAGTTTCTCGAGAAGCGTGAGATCCTTGAGCCAGACAGCCTTGTCCACCTTCAATGTTTTGGAGATGAGTGCACTCAGCTCCGGGTTGCACTGATCAAGCCAGCGACGAGGTGTGACTGGATAAGAGACATGTGAGAATGCGACACCTCATTCTCAGCCGCTGAGATAGACGTACTTCCGTTCGTCACGTTTCCAAATCTAGTATCCGATGGTCAATCAAAGGCACATACGTTGACAACTACACTCACTTGCTAGGTCCCTCAAACTCGACGAAGTCTTTCAGAATCGTTGTCTTGACGAGTTCACTATGGAGCTCGGCGACTCCATTGACCTTCCTGCTACCGATACAAGCCAGATAAGCCATCCGAACTTGCTTAGGGAATCCTTCTTCAATCAAACTCATCCGTGCGAGTCGATCTCTGTCGCCAGGGTACTTCTTCTCCACGGCTGGAACTGGTTAAGAACAAACGACACCTTCCTGAGCCTTTGGTGCGCACATTGCAAGAAGATCAAGTTGATATCGTAGATAATCTGCATGTGGCGAGGGAGCAGATGTTCCATGAGCGACACAGGCCATTTCTCCAGGGCCTCAGGTAACACCGTGTGATTGGTGTAGAAGAACGTGTTGGTGACAATCTGCCACGACGCGTCCCAACTGAGTTCCTCTTCATCCAGGAGAATGCGCATCAACTCGGGGATCGCAAGCGTAGGGTGAGTCTGGAAGTAATCAATCTCGCATACGACACGTAGAAACGAAGAAACAAACATCGTTGAGCTGAATGGCAACGACTTGGTAACGGTCAGATGGAACACATATGCTGATAAGAACAGTGCTCACAGTCAGGGAATTGGGCAATTGGCTTGCCAATGTTTTTGAAACGGCGCATGATGTCAGCAAGACTGGCTGCGGTCCAGAAATATTGCTGCTTGAGACGAAGCTCCTTCCCGACTAGATTTGGGATGCGATTAGTGCTCGTATAGGCCAAAAAACCGCCTTACAGGTAGTATGATCATTCGGATAGAGGACACTGGTGATGGCTGCGGCGCTGTTGTTTGACTCGACGGCGGCCTCGTAGTTCCCAGCGTTGAACGAGTTGAGATCGAATCCCCGCTTCGGTTTGCTCTCCCATAGACGCAGGTTGTTCGTCGTGGTCGTATAGCACCCAGGGATCATTACATCATACGCGATCGCGAGAACCTCTTGACCGCCAGTCCAAACCGCGCGCGAAGTGTCGGGAACTCGCTCAGCCTGACCGTAGAAGCGTACATCATAAGCAACATCGAGGCGAGGAAGCTCCCATGGGTTCTGGTTATCGAGCCATGGATCCGGGCCCTCCAGCTGGTCCCCGCTCGGGGAAATAAGTTGTTGGAAGATACCGTACTTATAACGAAGGCCATAACCCCACACTAAAGGTGTTGATTTTGATACACACAATCGTTTCCCGGACTAAGTCCACGCACCTGGAAGTTCTTGACTCGCGCTAGAGTCCAAGTAGCAAGCGGCCAGACGCCCGAGTCCTCCGTTTCCTGGACGAAATGTCAGATGTAGGAGCTTCTAAAGAGATGGGCCGCGTACCGAGTGCAGCGTCGCGCTCCTGCTCAAGAAGATCTTCCATATTGAAACCTAAGTGGTCTACACCCTCCGTGAACTTCTCCTTAAGACCGAGATTGAGGAGCGCGTTATCGAGGGTCCGACCCATGAGGAACTCCAGGGAAAGGTAGTAAGCGCGTTTCGGCGTCTTGCGGGTATATTGGAGAGACGTCTCATTCCAGTTCAAGAGCAAGTTGTCGCGAACGGAAAGGGCAGTCGCTTGATACGCGCCAAGGTTGTCTGGGGATGATCGGTCATGTTGGGAACAATTGGGTACGAGTCGAGCAATAACGCGCACCGAGGTTGTAAGCCTGTCTGGCGATAGATGTCTGAACGTGGCTGACGATGTTCTTGGTGATGGATGTGACATCTTGGTAGATACCGCGAAGTTCAGCGCCACGCAGAGTGGTTTATCATCCTCCCACCTGTATCGGGACCGCGAAGAGCCTCTTTCCAAACCTTCTCGTCGCCTCTGGGCCATTTCTCCTTCCCCTCTGCATCCGTTTCAGGGAGATAACCTGGGGGTCAGAAAGAATAAGCGTGATGGTAAGCGATCAGACCGTGCCACGGGACGTGCCGCGTACCGGTGAGCGTTCGTACGTGTCTCCGAGGCCGCTCTGGCCGTCCTATAGACTTTGGATCGATGAAGGTGGACATCGGAGCGAGAGGCTCAAGTAGAGGCTTCTGTTAGTGAGCGGCCAACCTCGCCCACTTTATAACGGAATGGGAAGGAGATCGCGTCACGACTATGCGTCATGCATCAGCATACATCCAGCTCTCCAGGCCGAGACTGCTTCTAGTTGAGCGCCGACCTCAGCTCAGGGTCAACTCTAACTCTTTTATCCTAGTCGTGCCCGTCCTAGTCGGTTCTACGGCAGGGATTTCCGCGCTATATAAATGCGTCCCTTCTTTTTCTACTCAGATTCTGTGAGTCGGTGATGACGCCCGCATATCCCCGAGCTAAAAGGATCAACTATCAACTTCTACGAAAGACAAGTCTCCACACCTGCTGACCGTCCAGCTGAGGTGTTGCCGTCATTCGAACGAGACGACGAAAGGACTTGCGTTTGACGTGTTTCTTCCAACTGCGTGCTCAGTTTCACCTCGAATTCGTCACACTGCAACTTCTATATAACATCTGGAGATTTGCGAAGACATGTTAAATAACACGACCAAGTCCTTGAATACGGTATCAGAAGACCTTTCGGACATTGAGGGGACCTTGATCCGCTTTGATCTACAGGTCTGAAGGATCGGCAGCGACTCGCCCGAGGCAACGATGTCCCGCCATTAGCCTCGGGGGGACAACGGCAGATCTTGCACCTCTCGCACTGTGACCGAACTGCGGGGACTAGATGCATTGGCCGGAAAGACCAAACGTGAGTGGGCCGACATTTCCAGCGGTAGGGCATCCCCCAGTGGCAGTACATTCTCCGGCCTCGGTATCTGTCCGGGAATCGCAGGCAGAGTCCGGTTCACGAAGCATAGGATTAAAGGTTTGGGTGAAGCACCGGGCAGGGAAAGCGCGTCCATCTCTTTGCGAACCTCGGGGACCGGGGGAGGGATACTTGGTGCAGGGGGAAGAGCAATCCGCTTGGCCCCGATTCTACGGAATGGGGAGGCGGTTTGCTTCCGGCGTTTTTCGCAGTGAGCCTTGAGACCGGCAGGGGACTCGACAGTCACGTGGGGTGTCTCCTCCAACGACTTTGCATCTAGATGCAGACGCACCTCTCCTTCGGCGAGAGGTTTATCCGTCGTTACAAGGGCTAAAGGCGAGATATTGGAGCGTTTCATAGGATGTCTAGTATACTGTTGGGGGAATGAAAGTGTGTTTGTGTGTGCTCAGGATGCGCTGCAGCCTTTAAGGCCTGTTCGCGGATCGAGTGCCACGACAGATCGCTGTTCTGGGCCCAAAAGACATTGAGTAGAGAGATGTGGCGATGTTCATCGAGCGGTACATTTGTTGAAAAAGACTGCAACGGTTGGGTCCCCTTCTTGTTCAATCATAATTCATCATCGGATCCTGGCTCCTAGCGACCAACTTAATCAGCAACTCGCTCAAATCCAAAGCCCGAACATAAATCATCGGCTTTGATCTTGGTCTAGAGCCGATGCAAAGACGATTATCTGTTCAATGTTGGGAAGTGGGTTGCAGTGATACGCATTTCGTTATCTAATCCGTATATCAAGGCATTAATTACATAGCCACATATTCATCAATCTGCTAAACTGCACGTGATCGTGTATCATGGCACGACTTGACCTTGCACTGGAATTTACTTGAACTTGAGACCCACAGCTACCTTGCTTTCTTCGGCGCTTATTTTCTCGATGTCTCCAACGGTCAACCTTCCAATTCCTCCGCCTCCGAGCGCTCAGATTGCAGCGCCTCTAACTCAACCTCCGCTAAATGAAGATCAGTTGAAAATGCAAGCCGCTGTGCAAGCCCATTTCGAAGACCCGTCGTATCTATTGACAGGAATAGAATCCACCGACAAGACTCTCATGGATGTAGAAAAAATGTGGCTCTCGTATGAATGTATCCTGCGGTATGCGACTAATGATTCAACCGGCCTCAACGCGGACGGATGTTAAACTTCCTAGGTATTTGCGCGCTTCAAAGTGGAAGACTGAGATCGCCGTCCGGCGGCTAGAAGAAACTCTTTTGTGGAGGCGAGAATACGGTGTCTACGATACTGTCACGGCAGATCTAGTTGCACCTGAGGTATGCTGGCATCCCTCCGTTCCGTTGAAACTCAGGCATTACCCTGATCTTCTGTGCCAGGCTACGACCGGTAAACAAATCTTGCTAGGATTCGACGTGCACGGCCGTCCGGGAATGTACCTTCTTCCCTCTCGACAAAACACGAACGAGTCACCGCGGCAAATCCAATTCGTGGTGTGGATGCTCGAGAGATGCATCGAGTTGATGCCAGCAGGTGTAGAGTGCGCTCCATCTAATCTTCTGATATTCGCAGCCGCCTAAAATTGTGCAAGGTCATTGGACCTCCTCATCAACTATGCTGACAAGGCGAAGAACCCCTCTTTCAGCACGTCTAAATCAGTGCTAAACATCCTCCAAACTCATTACCCCGAACGGTGCTGCATGAAGTTCCTGTTGCTCTTTAATCTCATTCTACTCCCAGACTTGGCCTGGCGCTAATCATCAACGTCCCTTTCCTGCTCAATGCATTCTACAAGATGATCAAGCCATTCATCGACCCGCTTACAGCGACCAAATTGGCGTTCAATCCCAAATTATTCGAGGACAAGATCTTCACTGAAGATGTGGTCATGTCCGAGGGGTGGGGCGGAAGTTACAACTTTGAGTACGTTCACGAAAAGTACTGGCCGGCACTTGTTGGTGAGCAGTATCGCTGGTTCACAGATGGATGGGCTAATTGCTGTCTAGCCATGTGTGAAGAGCGCAGAAAGCTTTGGACCGAGACGTGGGTGAAGCTCGGGGGGAAGGTCGGAATCAAGGAAGTCGACTACAAGGCGGATGTTCCAGCTGATAACGTTGAGACTGGGGGCGAGGTGTGATATTTACTGGTCTATCCGGAACTGTCAATACGGTATTACTCCACGGCGAGTTATTTATTATAGATGACCGTTGCTAATGAGGCGTTGGCTTTTTGCCTGAGACATGTTGAGACACTGCGTCGTTGGAAGAGGGGACCGCAAAAGACACGCACCGTCTACAAACATATTTCTGGTAGCCGCAGGCAATGTCGCGACCATCCCGTCAAGCTCCCGGGTCAACTTCACTTGACACCCCAGGCGACTTGTGTCCGTCAAGCCAAAAGCCATGTCCAGCATATCGTTCTCGTCATCGTCGGGTTCAGGCAGGAGATCGTAGTGTTCCGGCAGCAGTATGACATGGCACGTCGAGCACGCCACCGAGCCCTCGCACGCGCCTATGCACTTCGAGTCAGGACATTTTCCGCGCGTAGTGCACAGGACGCGACAACGTACCCTCCAAGTCAATATCGTGCTCGTGAGCAATAGAGAGGAGGTCATCGCCTTCGTTTGCTTCGATGGTCTTCAAGATTTCGCCCTTTGAATCCTTGAAGTGCAGTGTGATTCTGGAGAGCACTTCCAATGGGTAAAGAATACGACGAGGTAGGCCAGTAGTTGCACTCACCCGGTCCCAGGCGCCGGTCGTGTCAAGTGTCCGTGGTGTGCGCCTTGCTTGGAGTCAGAGAGACACGCCGGAGCAGAGGTCGGGATGCTACACACTCGCTGATGAATGTAATGCTTGCGGACAGGAAGCATATTGTGTCGGCGGAATACGGAAAGCTTTGTGTTTCAAAATGGAAGAAAATGTTCTTGCTTGATTGCGCAACATGCTGGAAAGTGTGTACTTGAACTCGACCTTGACGGCGGATGACAACTTGACGGTCAAGCGCGCGCCGAAAAATGGATCACCATGTGACCTGCGTGTCATGACGTTTAGTATGCACGTGAAATGACCGGTGACCCCCAATCCGAACGTTAGAGACTAATAAGAGATGGTTGATTTAGGTGATTACAGAGACAGTGTACATTGATCTATTCTTCAGATTCCCCTGCAGTTATGACATCATCTGAAATAGGATTGGTGAGCAGTTTGCCCACCAAAAGCGTAGGAGACAAACCTATTTTGAGCACAGCACGCACAAGCTAAAGAGAAAATAGTAAGAATGCAGCGATGACAAGATCGGGAGAGGGTCACAAACCTGTGTCGCCAAAAGATATTGCTGCCGCTTCGAAATTAGAGGATCATAAACGAATTGTTTCTTCATGTCTATTTGCAGAGAGAGATTGGCATGACATTCTGACCAGGCATCAGAAACATACCATTTTCTCCTTTCCCGTTGCAGTCAATGCCCAGTTTCGAGTCTTTTTCCGTGATCTGCCTGCTTCGAATGTCGGCCAATGTCTCAATTGGTGGCAATCCACTGTTTTCGGCGAGAGCCAGAGGCACGGCGTCCAGGGCGGAGGCGAATGCTCGCATTGCATACTGCTCTATGGTGGGAATCTAAATCCAAGAGATGCATTCAGAATCTAGTCGACGAGAATGGGTGCTGCTCACTTCGTCCGCAGCTTGAGAGACAGCAATTGCACAACTGATGTCCGCGGCACCGCCACCGTAGACAACACGGTTATCAACCACAAGATTGCGCACAACACAGATGGCATCGTGAAGAGCGCGCTTAGCTTCGTCGACGATCTGGTTCAATCTTGAAACGATCGTATCAGTGGACAACGTGAAGACATACCATCTTGTTGCTCCCTCGCACGAAGATCGTCACAGCACGCGTGTTCGCACATTCCTCGATAACAAGCATTTTGTCCCGAGTTGTACCGAATGAGATCTCGCGAACGATACCCGCCTTACCCAGCTTCTCTGCTGACAGATCCTCGAAACGAGGGACGATCCGACCTTGCGTCGCAATAGCAATCAGCTAAAATGAAGTGAGCGGTCGTCCAGGTGAGTGAGGAGAAGCTCACCTCAATTTCCGGACCACCGACCCATCGCACCGCTGGAAGCTCGTTTTGCATCAAGAGATGGTTGGCCTCGTCATCGAAACCCCATTGACAAATGACCAGATTGGCACCGGTGTCCTTGACCATTTTGATCATTTGAGCAAATTTCTCCTTCTCATAATCTCGTAGCTTGGAATACTCCTCCACGCTTGTGATGTCAAGATGGTGCTTGGTTTTGGGGCGAGGCGGTTCGAATGGGCAGGTGAGGATCGCCAGTCGAGCATCCTTGACGGAGTGTGGCATCTGAGGATGGGACATGTCTTTGTCGATGAGAACACCCTTGATGAGGACGGTGTCCGCAAGAGAACCCCCAACTTTGCCATCCACCTTGATGAGATCAAAGGGAACATCGCGTCGCTCCAGGTCTGCGACGGAGAGGACCGCGTCGACGGCGATCTGCGCGAATTGTCTGTGCTCCTTGGACACACTGTGGCAGGTTATTTCAGACGGAAAATTTGCTAGAAATGCAAGATACACACATTTTGCTCCCGAGACTGGTCATGGATGCTTTTAACAAATTCTCAGTATTCTCTTTAGAGAACTCGACGGTGTCCGAGATCCGATCGAGCTGCTCTACAGCCACCGTACATGCTCTATCGAATCCGTCCGCGATTCGGATGGGATGAATGCCCTTGTCGAGTAATGTTTCGCTCTGCTCCAACAGTGCACCCGCCAAGACTGTCAAAAGCGAAGGTCAATCGACGAAAGAGGTGTTCACATAGATCGTACCGACGACGCCCGTAGTACCATCCCCGATTTCATCGTCTTGACTCTTTGAGAGTTGAACGAGAAGTTTTGCAATCTGGTGTTCGACCTCCATCTGTCCCAAGATAGTCGCCCCATCGTTCGTCACAGTAATTTCGCCATCGGGGGATATGAGAATTTTGTCAAGACCTATACACAGAGCTGAGGTATGTCAGGAGTTGTAATCGCTGCCGACCTACCTCTCGGGCCCAATGATGTTCGAACGATATTTGCGACGGTGCGCGCAGCGAGAATATGCGACTGAGTGATATCAGACGCGAAAACAATTCACGCGGCAGAAGACTCACTTTGATCGCCTCTACACCGTGTGTCCGCGTCTTTTTTCCCTGCTCCCGGACGATGATGAATGGTCGACCATACTGAAGGTAGAATTTGTGAGATCAAGAATCGTTGTTTGAGTACCGAGGCGTACTTCGTCCGTCGTGTAGATCGCTTGCTACGGGTCAATCAGATGAATTCCATAACGTTTGAGACTGCCTCCTACTTGACCGTCCATGGTTTTGGGAAAAGTACGCGTCCGCGAGAGTGTGACGGATGAGGTGTTACGTGACAGGTCCGTTGTGGATCTAAAGCTCTTGATCTCTCTCCACCATATCCCTTTCCCAAAAGCAGCATGGAACACGAAGTAGACGCATGGATCGAGCAACTCAGTCAATGCAAGCAGTTAACCGAAGCGGACGTAAAAAAACTATGCGATAAGGCGGGTACTTCCGTCAAATCAGTTCACTTGTCCCCCCATATTCATCTCCTCGCCAGACAAGGGAGATTCTGATGGAGGAATCTAACGTTCAGCCTGTACGATGCCCAGTGACAGTGTGTGGGGATATTCACGGCCAATTCGTACGTCGTCCTATGCTGTTGCGAAGATCCCACATATGGAGCGTACTTTCAGCACGACCTCTCAGAGCTCTTTCGTATCGGGGGCAACTCGCCAGACACGAACTACCTTTTCATGGGAGACTATGTCGACCGTGGCTACTATTCGGTTGAGACGGTGACATTGTTGGTGGCACTCAAGTTGCGTTATCGTGATCGTGTCACCATCTTGCGCGGGAACCACGAGTCTCGGCAAATTACCCAGGTGTACGGGTTCTACGATGAGTGCCTGCGGAAGTACGGAAACGCCAATGTTTGGCGATTCTTCACGGACCTCTTCGATTTTTTGCCCTTGACGGCCCTCATTGACAATCAAGTGCGTGTGCTGCCAGTCAAGTTCGACGTTCGACCGGGACTGACCTTCTGGCAGATCTTCTGTCTCCACGGCGGCCTATCTCCCTCCATCGACACTCTTGATCATGTTCGTACTATCGAGCGTGTGCAAGAAGTGCCCCACGAAGGCCCCATGTGTGATCTCCTGTGGTCAGACCCGGATGACCGTTGTGGATGGGGTATATCGCCCCGAGGTGCAGGTTATACTTTCGGACAAGATATCTCTGAAGCATTCAACCATAATAACGGTCTTACGCTTGTTGCACGAGCGCATCAGCTCGTGATGGAAGGTGCGACCCAACTGACCATCGTTCCCAATCGGTGCTGAGCCTTTGCCCAGGATATAGCTGGGGTCAAGATAGAAACGTTGTTACTATCTTCAGCGCGCCTAACTACTGTTACCGTTGCGGCAATCAAGCTGCTATCATGGAAATAGACGAAAAATTATCCTACAGCTTGTATGTCCCGCCCGGCACAGCCAAATTTACACTCATTGACCTCCTTCTAGCTTACAGTTCGACCCGGCTCCGCGGGCAGGAGAGCCTCTTGTTTCAAGACGCGTTCCGGATTACTTCCTTGTACGCCCCCTTGACCTATTTCTGCTGATGTTGCTGACTTCCTGTTAGTAGTGACCATGTATATTTGCCGACGATATTCAAAGACATCACCAAGCCTGCCCTGTATCCTGCTGCATTCGACACGACTGTTTCATTATGGACCACCTTCAAGAGTCGTCGAATAATACAATATATTTATGTCTCAAAAGCTTGGTTGGGAAGAAGTACATGTACATTGGTGAGGCGGTTACTGATACACAGCGCGAATGCATTCAGCGTTTTAAACGTGCTCGTTCCGATCTGCCTTAACCTGCTGGTTTGTGAGTTTTTGCATTCGACTGACTGGGAATGAACGCACGGATTCCTCACTCGCGGTCTGCTCAAGTTGTGTTTCAGTCCACTCTTTGGTCTTCTTGACAGTTTCACGAACAAGGACCTGGGGATGAGAACCGTCCTCCGACCCTTGGGCTCCGGACAACGGGCCGCTTACTTCATCTTTGGCATAGTGAGCCTCGTCTGGCGAATGACGCGAATGGATGTATTCGATCGTGGTCTTCTGCAGGTCACTAGGGGTCCCGGAGGATTTGTCCGCCTGGAGTCACTGAGCTTCGCCTATTCTAAGGAGAACCAGGCTGCCCACCTTAACGGACGCCTCGGAGGCACTGGCAAGATGTTCGTTCCAGCCAGGTGCATGCTGCTTGTGCGGCGTCGAAGTTCTGTGCTGGGTTCCTGACATGTTTCTCTTCTTTTCTTGTTCGAGGATCTGGCAGGATTATGAGACGTGCAACGCATTTCAGAAGAGCAAGGGGAATTACCGCAGGGTCATTGTCATGCATCGTGCTGGGTAAGCGCGTGAGTATAGACTAGAGGAAGAGTGCGACTGTGATACCTGGAGAATCTGGAGATATGCAGTTAATCTTCTGGACATTGATTGTGGTAAGAGAATAGCATACCGAACACCTAGTACCCGCCTCGCGGGACACCGCAGCTGCACGGTCGTTTTCATAGCCGAACGGAGGGATTTAGTGGTTTGCATGGTGGGAAAGGAAAGGGATGAGTGTGCAGGTGACCGCCAAGCTACGCCTGCATTCAAAAAGTACGCTCGAATGCGCTCCAAAAGAAGGCTCCCCCGAGTGGTGATGTCATATACAGATCAGACCAAGAGTCAGACAGTCACGTCAGACCCACGTGATCGTGCTTCCGACGCGAAAACTTGGCACAAGACAATGACATTCACAACGAAGGCAGTCCTCGCGGACCGGAATTCTCTCCATCGACGAGCGTGTTCAGATCCTGGCACAGAGTTGAAGCTCGACGATCTAAAATTAGGCTATCGGCTGACGGATAGCGCCGGTATGACATACCCTTGATCGACTACATATGTAATCGCGTTTCACGCAACCACGATGACATCTCACTGCATGCTCAAACCGATGAGACGGAAGCCTCATCTCTTCATTTCCGCCCAAGACCGGCATGTCCAACCACTCGACCCACAAGAGGAGGTCTCGACTGCATTTTGCGCCCCGCACCGCGTGTGTAGAACTGATCGAGGACGGAACCCAAGCAGTGTCGCTCGAAGAGCTTGTGGGATCCAGGTGTCCCAGTCTGTTCTCAAAGTATCGACCGATGAGGATGCTATTCAAGTATGATATCCTTGGACGATTATTAAAACCGGAATCTCAGACAACGCGTCCAGTGGGCATCTGCAGACAGTCTATTCTGTCCTGGGAGACTTCAGGAAAGTGGACGAGCTGCAGTATGATCGGTGTGTGCGTCTCGCTGCTCTCGCTACCATTCTACTCATATTACTGTGACCAGCCAGCTGCTAAGACTGCTCGATGGCGGGACACTCGGGCTCGATTTCACGCCTTCCGAAGCGTCTGAGTTGCCCAAAGACGCGCCGATCATCATCGTACAGCACGGATTAACAGGCGGTACGGAGTTGCCTCGCGATTCCCGGAGCATGAAGCGCTCATGTCTGACAGGATCTCATGAGCCTTACGTGAGGGCTGTGCTAGCACCAGCATTGAGGCTCGGGTTCCGCGCGGTTGTTGTTAACTTTCGGGGCTGTGAGTCCTCCCAGCTCTTGTATCTCAGTTCTCTGATGAGTCCAGGCGGCGGAACCCCCATAACAAGCAACAAGTTCTATACCGCGGCTCAGACAGATGGCAAGTGTTGAAAAAAAGTGGCACATATTATCACTCATGGGCTGATAGACTTGCGGCAAGCCCTGATGTACATCACGGACCTGTATCCTCTGGCGCCGCTTCTTGGATTGGGCTTCTCCATCGGAGGTTGGTGTCTCCCGTTGCAAAGAGATTTGAAGCGCCGATGAAGTTTAGGAAATGTGCTCGTCAGGTATCTTGCCGAAGAGGGTCGAAACAGCAGAATAAGCGCTGCATGCATTTTGGGATGTGTGAGTGATAGCCTTTTATACAATCGAGTACGAATGGCTCATTCCGCCCAGCCTTGGGACATCAAAACAAACAACGACTCGTACGCTTTAGATTTAGATCCCTTAGACGGCGCGCGCTGCTGACTGTGACATCAACAGTCTGCTTCATAGCACGATAGGAAGACACCTTTACCTCCGACGTATGGGGGAAAACGTGATGAACATCTTCCGGCAGAACATCGACGCTTTCAGGGCCGATCCAGACCATCCCACAGCAAAAGCGATCCCCGAAATCTTGAGAATCAAAAATCCAACGCTGACCGATTTCGACGGTATATTCACCCGTTCTGTGGGTGACATACCGCCGTTCCCTTTCAAGTCTGTGGACGACTACTATACCTGGGCATCCAGCCACGAAATCGCCCAGCAGATCCGGGTGCCCTGCCTGACCATCAATGCTCAAGACGATCCTGTAGTGCAACGTGTGCAGACACCCAAGCAAAACGAGTTCGTCGTCTCCGTGCTGACACGCTCCGGCGGGCATCTGGGCTGGTTCCAGCGAGGCGGTAGGCCGGGTGCACGCTGGACCACAAAGCCAGTCTTAGAGTGGCTTGAGCTTTTCGGGAGGCATGTGCGCCTCCATCCTCCACAGCAAACGCTCTCCACGGACGAATCCGGATTCATTCGGGACAGCGAATATCCGTCTCTCGGCTGTAAACGCGTTCCCGGTGGTGGTCTGCTCAAGGGACATCGCTCGAAAAACGAGTTACTCCAGGGTTTGTAGAGCAGTACAGTACAGACAGCATATAATGACATACCAACTATCGCACATTTGAGCCTCCAAATCCAGTGCTCTGTCTCATGGCTCCCAGATTCGAGGAGCCCTCACCACGATCGTCCGGTCTGCGTGATGGCGGATCCCTCGCGAACCAGCCCCCGCTGCCAGACTGATGGCGGTACCGTTCGCGTTCCCAATCGTATGTTCGCTGACCACCTTGTCTGTTATTCAACAAATGCGCGCCCAATCCTCCCAATGCGGCACCCGTCCAAAAGCCAGGCCGCCAGCCGTCTTGGTTGGCCATCCCCTGGCCCATCTTCGAGTAGGGGGGCGGGGCGTCGTCCGTGTCGTGGTCCATGCCTCCAGGGAAGAATGCAGGGCGGCCTGCGCCAGGGCGGGGACCAGGCCCGCCTGGACGCTCGCCCCGCCCGGCCCCAGCATGATCATTCCTATCGCCAAAACAGGAGCGAAAGAGCGCAAACGCGATCATCGCACAGACTCCAATCCACAGCAGGTAGAACAGGATAGACGCGACGTCGAGAGGCTCGGAGGGGGTGTTGTGCAGATAGTTGTCGGAATCACTGTCCCGGAGGCTTTTCGGGACTTGTACCAGGCGGTACTCGAGAGCGCACGAATCTGCGGCAGGATGAGAGGGCAGTTTGGGAATACCCGTGCAACGTTACGCGAAACCGACCTTTCAGAACCCACGGGTCGCCGGGTTTAGAAAAACCTTCGCATGAGACTGAGACTCTGCCTAGTCGGAGAGAATCCGGAAGGTCGGCATGACACTAACACTCGAGGTTGGTTACAGCTTGAATGGGACGCTCAAGTCATCAGCGCACCTTCCAGTCGATATCCGTCCCTGAGCCTCCAAGAGACTCACAGCGAACGACCTGTGAGCGGTAAGGCACAGTAAGTGACCTAGTCTTTGGACGGCATAAGACTGCAGGAAGACGAACGTCCGGGGTAAACAATTTGCAAGGCTTGCCAACACATGTCAATTGAGGAAGCGGCTCAGTGCGCCGACTCTGAGTCCACTCCCCTTTGTAGAAAGTCAGCGCGGGGATCTTGGCAAGTTGGACGCGAGACATTAGTAGAGATGGCGAACGGACACGGAATGGGCGCTTAAGAGCGCGTCAACTATTTATTCAAGGACGACCCAAATAGGAGTGGGTCGCGCTGACGTGTCCTTGCCAATTCTAGATACATCGAGAAATACTATGTCGCAAAAATAATTGATTTGTTATCGGGCCTGACAAACTGATCAGGGTCTGACAAGGCGCAATAAGTTGTGATCAGGCAGCGGTCGGTCACTGGTCAGATTGCTCAGGCCTGGTCAGTCATGGTCAGTGTCTTGTCAGACAATGTCAGCAATTGATTAAATGTTCTCAGATCTGATATTGGGTAATTAAGGAGATAGCCAATAAATCAATCGCAGACATGATGTAAGAGTTTAGGGCTCGAAGGAACTGAGTGGAGTCCGTCATGGTGGCCTGCGTCATCGTGCGCCAGGTGGCTGTGTCGTTTCTCCGATGTCACTTACCCGACAATCACACATGTCACTACACGCACACGTAGACTAGTAGTAAAGTACCCACTCCGATTGTGGAGCAAGTAATGAGAAAGCCACCTGAGTTCAATTCCTACCTTGAGTTGCATATCCTGGCAAGCTTGAATCACATAGAACATTAATGAGCTAAGTAAGTAAGAAAGAAAGAAAGAAGGAAATGAAGTCAGAAAGCTGTGAGGGGTAAGAAATAACAAGGAAGACAGTGAGAAAATCCATTTTTGTTTGCCCCTTCCCAACCCCCACCCGACCATGGACTGACAACCAGATGATAGATTGCTGACCGCTGCCTGACCAGCGTCTGATAAGTACTGATTCGAGCTTTTCCATTGGCATCGGGGAACCGTCAGCCTGATGGTCTGACCGCTTGTTATCGGTCCTGCTCAGGAACGATAACAAATCAATTATTTTTGCGACATACGCTGGACAGCCTCCGCACAGACCGGGCACACATCCCCAGCAGCTAGCTACGCCGATGCCGTATGTCCTGAGAATGAGGGAAACAACACTCACGATCCCTTCACCGAGCACGAAGCCACTGGCGATGACGATGAGGCGGATGTCGTGCTTGCCGCGAGCATATTTTGTGCGGTAGATATATTCGACGGCTCCGCCAATCAGGCGAGCGATGGAGAACGACGGGGTGTTCAAGAAACCGATCGCAAACGCAACACCGGATGGAATCCACTGAGTGTACCACAGATCACGGCGGGCGGCGTGAGCTTTGAAGGCAGAAACCAACGCGAACAATGCGGCAAAGCCTATCATGAAGAAAGCACTGTTTTCTGGAAGTTGGCCGTCACCTGGAGGTGCCGATTTCAGCTTGTGAGTGGACAATGGGACGACTGATACCCACGAAGCAGTCTGGCGAGGCTGAGCCACACATAAGCGGTAGGTGCAGGGAAAGACGGGCCAGGAATGACGTAGGCCCGATTGTACAAGGAATAGGCCGTAGTGGTTACCACGATTGACACTGCAGATCCCACAAGTTGACCGAAAAACTGCGCACGAGGCGAAGCACCACACAGATGACCGGTCTTCAGATCCTGCATGAGATCGCCCGCTCTGGAGGAAGTAAGTGGCAATTCTGTCGATGATAGAGACACTGACTGTTGGGCGCCAGCCTCGGCGACACCACCAGCGATAATATTAGCAACAATGTTTCCTGGCTGAATCCAAGCGAAGAAGAGTTGCGAGATCTTTCCCAGTCCAGATACCGGGTTGAGATCGGTCTCTCCCAGGGCCCGAACGCTACGACAGATGTTGAGCGCACATCAAGCAAGGAGGGAGGACTCACCCAAGAATGCTGAGCAGGCCACCGAGGACAAATCCAAGAAATGTAGCCCATGGTTTGATGCCGTCATGTCCAAACACAAGCCAGACGAGAAGTGTGCCCAAGACAACGCTTGCCAAAGTTCCGCTGAGCACCCAGCTGTTGGGGACCAATCGGTCTTCTATCTCAGTCTCCAGTTCATCTTTGTCCCCGTTTGCTTGATCGCCATGTAGAAGGTCGTGCACGTAGTCCCAAACAACTGGAACCAACGAAACGGCACTATCTGCGCACATTATCGCAAGAGACGTCCACAGAATCCAGCCACGTGCACCGTTAGTCATGTCACCGACAGGACCTGGCGCCCAGCCAGACAGCTTCGAGATGGGCGAGAGGACGCCCCAGCCCACAAGCATCCCCAGGCTCATGCTCAGTGTTGTGGGGAAACCTGGAAGAGGAAGATTGGAGAGTTGAACGGCCGGCTGGCGTCGAGACTTACCCATGATTATTCCTGAGCAACAACATCAGCGCCCGAGATAACGACAGCAGCGTCCTTGGGAAGTCACCTTGACCAATGTAAGCCAGGCTGGGTGTGAATGTCCAAGCCCAATTTTGGGCCAGATACGCCCCAAACAAAGGGATCGAAAATATCGCAGGGAAAAAGTAGGCGGCCAGTGTTAACACGGCCGAGACCCCGAAACTGGCCGCAAGAGCGGACCATCCTCCAGATTGAACGCGCTCGGAAGGTGGCTCGGGAAGAGGCGTCTCCTCAGTCTCAGCAGGGACTTCTTCATCTGGGACCGCACTGTATCCAACGCGTCGGCGGACAGTTGTATCCGGCGGGGGCATCTTGTGAAGAACTGCAATCAGTTGTGCCGTCGCAGTACCTGGTACACTATGTCAAGAGCTGGAGAGCATTTTGCAGAGAACACCAGTACCGGATGGAAATGCCAATTGCTCTTTGATGATCTATGAAAGAGATCAGACAGACACGATTCGGAAGACTGCATAAACATACCACTTGCTTGCGGATCGGTGGAGACAAAAACACGCTAGCGGATACATCAGTCTATCGCTTCTTCGGTTTGCATAGCAAGTACCCGAAGAATGCTACAGAACAGGACCAACCCACGGCTGCTATCCAAGAGAGGTTGATTGGTGCGGAACCATCTCGTGATTCATCCAGTAACTTGAGAGAAGGAATGATGCCAACAAATCCCGCTGCAAGCGGCATAGTCTTCAAGGACGTCAGTCATCAATATCCAGAATGTCTGCTTGGCTCACTCCAGTTGCTACAGCAGTCGTCTGCACGACAATGACCTCTTGAGCACTCATCGGTGTAGGCAAAAGTCGTGATATCAAAAACCCTATGAGAGCTGATTGCAGCGACATCCTGGAGGGCGGAGTGAGTGATTCCTTGCTCTGCTTCTACGACTTGACACACTTACATTGAGATCCATCCTGTCTGCAGGCCGAACGAAAGATTCGTGAAGCAGAGGAGGCATCCGATCAATAGTCCGATGAGAACAGCTTTCATGGTAAACTCCTTCGGCTTGAAATTCGTCATATCAGTGCACAGTCTTTCTCGGTGTTCGTGCTTACACACCATGGTGGTCAATGCGTCTTGTCGAGACGGAGAAATGGACCCGTAGTTGTTCCCCGACGCCTCGCTGCGGAAGATGAGTGGGGAACAGGCTCACAGAGCACCACTCACCGGCGGGTCATGGTGGTTCGAGGCAAAATGCAAGCCGCAGGTAGCGAGGATGATTGCGTAATGTCCCGCTTATCTTGCGAATCCTTATCTAATCGCTGGCAGGTGTATTCCCACGCATTATTTGCTTCCTCACTCACTTGACTCGGAGTCAGAAATTGAACAATAATTGCGTAAATCCGATCCAAGATCGATAGCAACGCTGTCTTTCTTCCATCGTCCCCTCTCCCTCTTGTACTATAGTTCCCCAATCCGTGTCGCTGCGCGTGAGATATCCACAATGGCCCAGAAGATTCGTTCGGCGGATGGGATTCTTAGAACTGCCCCCGAGCCGGGGCAGGCTTCCATGTAAGATTCGTGCAATCCATCCGTTTTTATACAAACCATAGGCGTGCTTAGCCTTCCCAAAAATGGAGAAACCAACATCTTGATCACCTCTGCTCTGCCCTATTGCAACAACGTTCCACACCTCGGTGAGCATGGCCCAGGGTCTTGTTATCTACCCGCCTCAAACCCTTTGCAGGCAATATCATTGGCAGCACCCTCAGTGCGGATGTTTTCAGTCGGTGCGTGGCCTTCCACGAACGAAAATGACGTGACTGACTCCTCTGCAGGTATAGCCGTACGCGTTTTCTACCTCCTTGTCGACTGTGCACGGTTACCGAAGCGCTACAGGGACGCGTAATCGGACAACACTCTACATGTGCGGGACGGACGAATATGGCACGGCAACGGAGACCCAAGCATTGAAGGAGGGAATCACCCCACGTGAACTTTGCGACAAGTATCATCTCGTTCATAAAGCGACCTATGAGTGGTTCGACATCGGGTCAGTGCATCGCTCGCGTTTGAATCTGCATGGCGCCTGACTTTGTGAACTAGATTTGATTACTTCGGACGCACATCCACCCCGTTGCACACAGAGTACTTGGCTGTGTCTTTCCAGTTAAATGCCGCTAAACCCACACTACTAGAATCTCACAAGGTGTCTTCTCGAACCTTGGACAGCATGGGCTTCTTGAAAAGCAAGACAAAGCTCAGACGTACTGCGAGGGTTGCTCCAAGTGGGTCGTCTTCAATCACAACTCTGGAGATCGCCAACATGCGTATTAGATTCTTGGCCGATCGATTCGTGGAGGGAATATGTCCGAATTGTGGTTTCGAAGTGTGTGGAAATGGCCCGATGCTGTCTTTCACTTACAAAACCGCACGACTAGGATGCCCGAGGTGACCAATGCGACAACTGCACGCGCACATTAGACGCTGTGGACCTCATCAAGCCCCGCTGTTTGGTCGACAAAACACATACTGTTACGACTCGAACTTCGACGCACATGTACTACAAGCTGAATGAAATCCAACCGAAGACGGTCGAATGGATCAAACGCTCCAACGCAGCGGGGAAATGGTCGTCCAACTCTGTTATCAATGGCGAAGGGGAGATCATCGACTCGCGATTGAACAGCGGTCTCCTCCCGACTCCGTTGACCAGAGATTTGAAATGGGGTGTGCCAGTTCCTTCTTCAGGTGACGACGGGATGGAGGGAAAGGTGCTATGTGAGTCCAAGAGCTTTTCAAAACTCAAGCCTGCTGACGCAGGCTGTAGATGTCTGGGTGAGTGTTTGCGGGGGCCTGTCTCTCTGAGCGCTGTGCTCATAACTCGTCTCAGTTCGATGCCCCGATTGGATACCCAAGTATCACAGCCAACTACACGCCGGAATGGAAACAATGGTGGTTCAATCCCCAGAATGTCAAGCTGTACCAATTCATGGGCAAAGACAACGTCTACTTCCACACTGTCTACTGGCCGTCCGTCCAGCTTGGTGATGGGCGGGATTGGACTATGCTCCATCACGTCTCGTCGACTGGTAGGTCTCGCTGTCGTCTATCTTCTGCGTCGATCTTGACTATGCGCAGAATATCTGACCTACGAGGGAGGCAAGTTTTCCAAAAGTCGGAACCGCGGCGTGTTTGGTCCTTCGACGAAAGAGACAGGGATCCCGCCCTCTGTCTGGCGATACTATCTGCTGGCCTCCAGACCTGAGCACGCTGACTCTATGTTCTCATGGACGGAATGCGTAGGTTTCTGATCCTTTCTGAGCTTCGACGCTGACTGTGCTTAAGATTGCGGCCAACAATAACGTTTTGCTGAACAAGTTGGTTGCATGCAGCTCGAGCCTGGATGTGAATCTGACTTGCGCACAGTTTCGGCAATTTCGTGAACCGAACACTGAAGTTCGTATCATCCCAATACGACGGTGTCCTGCCTGATGGCGGCGATGCACCTGGGCCGCTTGCTCTTGATGATGCGGTCGACGCCAAATTTATCGAAGAAGTGAACGGACTGCTCAAGGCTTACACGGAAGCCATGGATGCTGTGAAGATTCGACTGGGACTTCAGACAGTAATGCTGCTTTCCGGTGTCGGCAACACCTATCTCCAGTCGTCCGGTCTAAACAAGACCTTGATGACCGAGAATCCAGCCCGCTGCGCCCAGGTTGTGGCGCGTGCCGTCAACCTGATCTACGTGCTTTCCACGCTCATCTATCCATTCATGCCCGCGACTTCTGATGCCATACTGGCACAGCTGAATGCCCCAGCGCGCGCTGTTCCCGATGCTCTTTCCGCTGACATACTGGCCGGCCACACGCTCGGCAAACCGACACATTTGTTCAAGAGGATCGAAGAGAACATGGCCGAAGTCTTCCGCCAGAAGTTTGGTGGCATCGAGGCCGGTCAGACGGAAGCAACTGCCCCTGCTTTGTCCAAGAAACAGGCGGCTGCCGCTGCCAAGAAAGCTGCTGCTGCCAAAGCAGATGTTCCCAAGTCTCCAGAATACCTGGCACTGGAGGCCAAGATCCAGGCACAGGGAGACCAGGTCCGATCTCTCAAGTCACAGCCCAAATCAACCGAGCTCGAGTCTCAGATTGCGGCTGCAGTCGAGGTTCTCAAGGGTCTCAAGCTCGAATTGAGTACGCTCCCGTAGTGCTAATATAGATCTGTTGTAATTGGATACTCATGTCGAACACCGAAGAAGTTGTTGGGCGTTTAACCAGAGGCCGCTTGATCCACTGCATTCCATGATCTTGAATTTGAGATTCATGATACCGGAGTTGAGCGGAAGTTTCAGAGCGAGCCGACGACAAGTTTTGGCCCTGTTGCATTCGTTTATGGTTAAAACAAGCCGAGGCCCCGAGGGCCTATCCGATTGATTGATCAACCTGTTCGATCACAAGCGCTGTGTTACAGCGGTATAGCACGCTCCCACATTGTTGCACACAGCACTGAGGCGGCCCTGAATCACTTCTTTCTTCCCTCGTTTCCTTGAGCAGCTCTCTAAATCAACCCGGCGCACGTCGAATCACACAACACACTTTCGCTCATCATGCCTGTCTGGACGCGCGCTCTGCGCATTCTACAAAGCTACGGGGTTGATTGGTACGACCGCAGGAATGATGAACGATGCCGCTGAGCCTATTTCTAGGGCCATGGCGGTTCTTATAGCGTCGGTCTCAAAACTGCTTCATCCATGATCTTCTCGCTCATTGCGTGTCCAGCCTCTTCGCCAATTTCTTTCTCGATCGATTTCAGAACATACCGGACTTCGACTTGACGGATACGACTATACAGCACTCTTTCGTACCGAAAGAGGTCTTTCCAGTGCGCCTCGCTGCTATCTCCATCTCTGGTAGCGATGCTTGACGAATTCTCCAGAACTCCACGTTGGCCTATATTCTTGTCTTTGCCTACGTGCTGGTCGTCATCAGCAATCTAGTCCTGAGCCGGAACATGTGGGACCTGCATCATGCACTCCTCGGGCGTATGATACTACCTGTGCGTCGCAGGATCGAGTCACTCACAGTCCACAGTGACGGTCGCGTTTGCTTTCATGGGCACATTCGTCGAGGTGGTCCGAATCACCGTGGGCCGTCCTCGTCCAGGTAGGCGCCTCTTGCTTTCAGCCGCCCGAATCCTAAGCCTGTGCAGACTTTATTTCTCGCTGTAACCCATTCGCGAACGCAACCAATCAAGTACATTTCGGGCTCGCCAACCTCACAGTTTGTCAGACGGCCGCCGACGACCCGCTGATCAAAGACGGCATGCGAAGTTTCTTCAGTGGGCATGCCTGCCTCTCTGCGGCGGGCCTAGGGTTTCTCAGCTTGTACTGGGCCGGAAAACTGCAACTGTTCAATCAGAAATCTTATTCCGTGCGCGCTCCAGCATGTCGTATCGCCCCCTGCTTACTGTCGCTCAGTCGAAAGCCTGGCTCGTGTTTCTGCCACTGCTTGGGTCCATATACATCTGCATCACTCGAGTAACAGACCATCGACACCATCCTGAGGATGTTATACTTGGTTTTTTCTTGGGTGTCTTCACTGCATACATCTTCTATCGGCAATTCTTTCCTAGCCTGGAGGACCTAAACTCACATCTGCCGCACCCCCCACGCTTTCCATCGACGACAGACCGTGGATCCTTGCGAAGGTGGGGTCCCGCCGCCTTATTCCCGTCTGCTGCCGACGATGACGGCCCAACACCCCTCCTTCCCATGAACAGGGCGGATAACCGTCGCCCTCCGTCTTCTCATGCCTCTGTTGAAGCCGATCTGGCTTCTCATGGATTCACGACCACGCCTTTCAATGCACCTGACGAATCTGCAACGGACTATGTTGGACTGCCTGTGAAACCTACATAGCCTTTGCATAGTAACAATTCCTTCGTAGCACTACTGTTGCTAAGACTATTGCCATTCTCACGAGAATTTGGCGCACCATTTTCCCGTGATTTGGGGGGTGTCTGATTAGGGAATTCTTGCGCCTCAAGATTTAGAGCCATGCAGAGAGTGGGATGCATCCTAGACCGATAAATGATGATGTCTCCGGATCTGCATGAAAGTTGGGTGAACCTGTGAACGTGTGTGAACTTTGAAGTGACAGACATCTCAGTTGCCGCCCCACGCCCGATCTGTTTCTGCGCGTCATTGGCGGATCAAATGTTGACGATCATGGCAGTGCTAGTGGCAGCCGCCAATGGGATAATGAAATCCTGGGGTAACCAAAGTCTTTCGAAATTTGGAGATTGGTCTTTTAAAACGAGCCCGAAGCCTCGGCGTCAGCATGCTATGAGCATAAAGACTTGTCCCGGCAAGCGCAAGATCTCGCTCAAAACTTCTTTCAATGATGTCTGCCATGAATTGGCCTTCTTAGCATCGCCATCATGTGACATTTCGAACGCGAGTGGCAGTAAATCCGCGCCGAAATTCTCCCAATTCAAAAACTGTCGATCCTGAATTTCTCCACCCACTCGATACACGATAGTATCGGCACTCTACATAAGCTGCTACTACTCGAGCTCCCAATCAACGGGGCGATGCAAATCAAATATCAGCTTCGCCATCAAGGTGCTCTCGTAATCGAGGTAGCTAAGTAGCTCACCGGCTCTTCCCCGTCTCGACCACCTTTCTCGCACTCTTTCCTTTCCTTCTTCTCTTTCTCTCTCTTTTTTCTTGTCCTAGTGACATTGGCTGAAGACTACCAATATGTTCACATCTGTCAAATCCTTGGTGCGCTCCTTTGATCTCACACCCTCATAAGCAGTCTGAGCCACCTTCTAGTATGATCGAATTACACTCACTCCCTTGACGGCGATTTTCTTCTTGTTCTGTTTCGTCCACTGCTTCGTAGAGGGCTTCATCCAAGCATACATCTACACGACAGACTCCACCGCGTATGGTGTCACGACAAGCATCCTTCAGCAAGCGAAGGTTCCGGACAGCGATTTCAGCATCCTTCGACGGACTCCTGGCAACGACACCCTCCAGTTATGCAACATGGTCCCGACGTACGTTGCAGCGCAGCAATGCGAACTCATATTCGAGACGGGACACCCCAACATGACAGTTCCCCAGAATTTCAATCTTACGGTGCGTCGACGCGTCTGGCTATTGCTTTCGGTCGACTAATCCAGGCTGAAGAACGGCAACGAGTCGAAGCTGTTCGCGGATACTGATCTGAAGATTTCGGTGCGTCGGCCTCTCAATGCTGCCAATATACACATATGTCTTGGCAGGCGACGCCTGACAGTGACGATTCCGTGCATGTCACTCTCTTTTCCGGCGAAAGCGTCACTATGAACCAGATGTGCACGCTGGTTCTGACATATCCTCATCAAGTGTGCGTAGTCTTCAGGACCAGGCCTGACAGAGACTCATTCAACGCTTAAGGTTGATGAATGCTGAGCGTGAGGACATTGTATTGGTGGTTACACAATTCTGGATATTGTGTATTTCCGTCTTTGCGGTCTGTCCGAGTCGCTGTGACCTTTGCCCATGATCTGATCCATAGCAGATTGCATACACATCTGTGCCGCATCTGTGAGCAGGTCCAATCATTCTAGCTTTCGTGCTGACCCTGCGCAGCATCGCAGCTCTGTGTTTCCGTACCCTCGCCACAGCATGGTCCATGTATATCATCTGGCGAACAAACGATATATACAGTCGGTTCACACTTCTGCTGGAGCATGAGGACAGCCCCTGCCAAGTCAAAGTGGACGAACTGTTTGCAGGATATTTCGCGACTCGTAGAAATCTTCAGGTGAGTGTCAGATGCATGTAAACGACTCGTCGGCCCTCTCATAGTACCTGTAGATTCCGGATCTCACTTTGAACACCGTCGCTCTGGCTGTCTCCATCTATCTCACTGTCAAACTGATCAAGGTACTTTCTGACGTTGATTTCTGTCCTCTTACTTACGTTTTGATCAGATTTATGGTCCCAACACGTTCAATCGCGTCGGCGCTCCAAAGCACATCATCCGGATCTACAATGTTTGCAGTCCTACTCGACAAAATAGAGCTGCTGATCCAATCGGACTTTTAGTACTTCCTCGCGGTCTTCGTCTCCTTCCAACTTGCCGCATTCTTGCTGGTTGCCATGGTCTGCTTATGGCTCGATCAAATGTTGGACAAAGGCAATGCTATTGGAGACTCGACGTTCCACCGTCCGCTGTACATCGCGCTTTCGATCTGCACACTCGCGGTGTGTTGCCGACGGTAGTTGTTGTTCGAAATTTTCTGATTGATAACCTCCCAGCTATTGACGCCATGGATTGCGATGGGCTGGTATTCAGTGCGTCGTGAGTGGAAACGGCTCATGCTTGGATTCCTTGGAATCTCTGCCATTATATTCGCTTCGTGGATATTGATGGCGAAGTCTTGGAGGTCAGCATTGGGCGTCATTCGCACTATTATATGTATCTCAACTCTTGGCAGCTTTGCTTTCACCTTCGTCAACTGGCCATTCTTTGCCTGCCTAATCGTTGCTTCGACATTGTCTCTGTTATCGACTATCGTGTTTGGCGTTCTCTCTTTGCTCCATTTCGGCAAGGGCCTGGCTCATTACCGTGAGTTCATCTTCTTCTCTTCGGTGACTTTCTTGAACCCTTTCTGCAGTCTATGTCGATCAAGTGCTCGCCAAAGCAGGCTTCGAAGAAGACGTGTTCGAGAAAGACGTTTCTGCAAAGGAAAAGGAGTGGGATGAGCTTGACATGTCTGACATGCCAACCTACACGCTCAACTTCACAACCCAAATTCAAAACCGGGATGTCGAGAAATAAGGTGGCGTATCACTGAACGGCTTCTGGGATAACGGACCTCTTCGAAACCTGGCGTTTGTGTACTGCTTAGAAATGTATATATTCCATGTTCTTAGGGTGGATTGATGAATGGCGATCAACTTGCTTCGTCTAATCTAATCCATGTTCCCACGATGTCAAGGCCGTATCGAGGTCAGACCACTCTCTCTCGGACAGTTAATACCGAGGCTGGAGAGCGCTCCAGTTTCTGCACACACGGGATGGCCTCAGCGCAGAGCCAGTTATACATTGCCGAGCGCGTGGAAATCCATAAATCCTGCAAATCCCTGGAGACTCTCCTGAATGTCCTGAACGATTACTGCGAAGCGGCTGGTGCGGTGGTGATTCTGCAGAAGAAGCTGGTGAAGGCATTGAGAGATACTGCCAACGCCAAGGTCACGAATGATATAGCTTGTACGTCCTCCCCCGCTTATACTTCACGTCCGTCTCACGCCCGTACTCGAGCCAATGCGCTCAATGCGAGTGCGAACATCTTTGACGCACTTTCTGAGATTGACTCCAAGTTCGCCAAAATTGCGGACAAAGAGTATGACGGGATCAGCACCGAGGTGAAGAAGTGGTTCAAGAAACTTGCGGTGCGCTATCTCTCCCTTCCCACGCTATGGGCTCAACGAGAGCACAGAAAGAGGAGAAAGCCCACGACGATCGCATCACCAATGCCAACGCGAGGATAAAGCAAGCTGGTATGTCTGGGATTGGCTCTTCGTGCGACTGGAGGCTGATTGTCGCTCTCAGGTCAGGTATATGAGAAGAAATCGAAGAAGAATCCCCGTGAAGCCGCTGAGGAGCATGCGCGGTATATGAATCTCATCAGTACTCTTGGACCCGAAATATCGCAAGAGAAATAGCAGGTCCATCTACTTGTAATGTCGATCCCGCTGACCTTCTTCGCAGCAACCACGCCTTTGAAGTCACCCAGAGACACACGATTGCGACATACTCGGTTGCTGCATGTGCTTCCCGAGTCGCTGATGCAGAATGGCTGCGGACTTGCGAAGGAGTGCGGCGGTTTTCGCCCACAATCGGTCCGTTGGGGGAATGGCGTGCGTTATGCGAGGGAGGCTGGACTGGGGAGACACCCCCGGATCTGATAGACCCATATCCCGACGATCTACTAGCCAATCCTGAACCGGAAAGTGTGACCAGGATGCGCAACGTCGATCGCTCAGAGGCACCAGTTCCATCGGCCATGGCTGAGCGGGGGCAGACTCCATCCCCAATCATTCCGCGGCCGACACTCGCCCATCTCCAGCACGCACCGCCTTCGTCATTTGACCCGCCTCGACCGTTGGTTGATCCGTATTCCGGTTCGGTCAGGTCTCTTTCGGCGTTCCCCTCTCCTCCGACGCATTTCCCTATCCCACCTCGACAGCCGCAGTCTCAACAAGCGTCTACTTCTTCATCGAGCTCTAATGCCAATTTCCCTGCTCCCAGCCCCGTGCTCGAGCTTGAACGACAAGCGGAAGAGCCGGGTTCTATGCCTCCTTCGCCGAGTGACACAGAGGCCCAGGCAGCTGTCCAGACTCCGCCCGCTGCAGATGCCAAGCTTGCTAGCGACCTGAAACCCATTCCTGAAGGCGCTGACGCTCCACAAAATGTGGACATCTCGGCTACGCGACAGATTGAAATTCAGCGGCCCGTTCCTGTGCGATCGCAGACTGCGCTGCCAAATCTGGAGCGGATATCGTCGCCGGTTACATCTGGATCGGTCACCCCGAAAGCTTATGCAACTGCCAGAGGAGACTACCTCCCTCCGGGAGACGAGCGTCAAGATACACTGCGCTCGCTCCCGGGTTTGCAGAGAAGCGACACGGGTCTCAGTTCGGGGAGCGCTGCTAACTCGATCCGAAACCGATATACTACGACAGTAAGTCGCTGAGCGTCGCTGTTCCCTTGCGGATACTCATACGTTGCTGTTTTTGCAGTCCGGTGCGACTTCGCCACCCCCGAAAGATATGCCTCGCCTGCCGTTGAGCGTCAGCGATCTGGCCACGCGCTATCAGTCCGTCGAGTCTGCACCTGGGTCTCCGAAATCGGCACTGCCCCCGACACCTACACGGCAAGCAGTCAGATCACCAGGTCCATCATCCCGAGCTGCTGCCGAGGAGGAAGCCATGCGCCGAAGGACTCAGTTGGAGCGCGAGTTTGCGGCAAAAGAAAGGGAGATTGCCCTCAAGGCGCAGGAGCTAGAAATGGAACGGGCCCAGCTGCGCAATCTGCAGCCCAGAGAGCGTAGAGAAAGCGAGTCCAGTGTGTCGAGTCCCAAACTGCGGCCGCGTGAACGAAAGACGTCGTTCAGGAACTCACCTCTACCTCGGCCACATTCGCAAATGGAAACCCGCCAGCCATCAGGCCAACTTGGCGCAGGGCACGCCCATTCCTACAGCACGACCCATCTTGTTCCGCCTGTGGGCCCCCAGTCGCCGTCATCGCCCCGCTCGTCGACCTCTTCGGCAGACGGTGGGATCAACGGACACGCCCCCTCGTGTGGGTGCGAAAAGTGCTCGATCGTGCACTACAAGTCCCCGTCAGGACGGACGGTGTCACCTTACGACTTGCGCCCGCCCGAGAAACCGTTCGCTCTCCGGCCTGAAAAGCCCAAGGGCTGGATCCGACGCCTGAGCATGCCGGTGACCGCGTTTACCTCTGACAAGAAAAATGTGGTTTCGTCTCCGAAGATGTATTCCCTCGATGCAAGCAAGCGCAGCAGTGCCACTGCTCTGAGAGGGGTGGACGAGCTCGGAATCTCCCGACGTAGCTACGATGCTAGTGCCATTAGCAACCGGAGCGTCACGAGTTTGGTAGGGGGGCTTCGACGGTGAGGACGACTGTATTGAAGTAATGCTGCCATCTATAATATCTTACTGTAAACGTACACACTCTCGCTCACGAATATCATGATCGTTTTATGCCCACTGTCACACCGTGACCCTGTCTTTACACCCTGACTGAATATCACGGACGGCATAATCTATTCATTTTGACCACCCATATTGATCTCGTTGGGCGCCTCTTAGAATCGATTAGAGCTTCTTTGACGCCCCTGGCTGTTAAACACACACGCCCGTGTTAAAGTGGGACGACTTTGTTGGGCCTGCATCTGGACCGTCATGGGCAAGTTCACGGAACCTATCAACGGTAACGCCACTGCCGGGCAATCCGACGATGCCCTCCAAGACCAGACGATCGTACAAACGCGCGGGTATCAGCAAGAGATGCTTGAAGAGAGTCTCAGACGCAATGTGATCATCGCGCTGGGAACGGGGGCAGGGAAGACACACATCGCCGTGCTCAGGATAAAGATCGCGATTGAACGCGAACCCAAGAAGGTGACGCGATCTGCGCTCTGTGCTGGAGGATGATGTTGACTCTGAGACAGGTTGCATGGTTCATGGCTCCAACGGTTGCGTTGTGTGAACAGGTGAGCGGCATCTCTTCCGGTGCAAGAGAAGCATCTTTGAATTTTTACAGCAATACCGTGTCATTCGAGAATGCATTCCCGCGCCAGTAGCCTATGTGACCGGTTCGAATGAACCCGAGCAGTGGAAAGACGCTCAACTCTGGGAGTCCATCATCAGCACGCATAGAGTCGTGGTGACGACGCCCCAGATCCTGCTCGATGCGCTGTACCACGCGTTCATCATTCTAGGGCGAGATATCAGTCTCCTGGTCTTCGATGAGGCGCATCATGCAGTATCCCAGCATCCGTATAACCAGATCATGGGCACGTTCTATGCTAATTGTCTCGAGGCCACTAAACCAACGGTTATGGGGTTGACTGCGAGCCCGATTTACGGCGGGAACGTCGCGCAATCGCTGAGGTGTGTAGTTGCTCGTGGCGTCCGACTCGTTGATGACATAGTGGCAGGTTGATCGAGCACAACCTGCGCAGTACCGTCTGCGCTCCTCGCGAAAACAAGGAAGAGCTGGCGCGTCACGTTTATCGACCAGTCTTCAAGCATGTGCTATACCACTACGTGCCGGACAACTTTTCGACAAATCTGGCCGCGTTTGATACGGTTTACGACGCGATGGACATTGAGAATGATCCCTATGTCATTTCTCTGCGCGGAAAACTGGGTCGGATGACGCGAGGGACGCCGGATTACCAGCGGACTGATCAGCAACTGTCGAAGGCCAAGTCGAAGAAAAAGACCTTCGCGCACGACAACATGAAAGATATTTCGACTATCGGCGCAGCTTTATGCCAGGATATCGGGCCATGGGCTGCCGACTGGTATGTTTTCCAGGCGGTGGACCAGGCCCTGGGGACGGTCGCCACTCCGTTCGGCGGTGGATACAACAAGGACAAGCAATATCTTCTTGATCTCCTCAACCAGGTTGTTCTGTCCCCTGTTTCTTATGGCGACATTGACATTCTCGAAGAATCGTCCGACAAAGTGCGGGCGCTGGTCGACTGCTTGCTGGCTGAGAAAGCCGAAGCCGAGTCGCACAATCAGGTGTTCAGCGGCCTAATCTTTGTTGAGCGCAGAGAAGCTGTGCTGGCCCTGGCGGAACTGCTTTCACATCATCCGGCGACGCGGGATCTGTTCCAAGTGGGGTGTCTCGTCGGAGGCTCGGACACGACATACCACAATCTCGTCGTTGACATCACCAAGCCGCTCAGCAAAGCGCAGTCGGCGATACTGTCTCATTTCCGTGCGGGGACCAAGAATCTGATCATCTCGACGTCGGTCGCTGAGGAGGGAATCGACATCCAGGCTTGTGGGTGTGTGATCCGATGGGATCCCCCACGGAACATGGCGAGCTGGGCGCAGAGCCGTGGCCGGGCGAGGCGCGAGCGGAGCACATTCACGTTGATGTTTGCAGAGGACGGGACCGACCGTGCTTCTGTGAGAGAATGGGAGATCCTTGAGCAAGAGATGATAGCCCAATATGACGATCCGTCGAGACAAGCTGGACGTGTTGCCGCAGTAAGCAATGACGACGACGACGACGACGACGAGATGCTGGAGTTCAGGATTGAGAGCACTGGGTGAGGACTGTTCTCATTGTCCCCCTTGCCCCTTACACCTTTGACGCGATCGTCCTCAGTGCTGTGCTCGATTTGAACTCAGCGATACCCCATCTGAACTACTTTTGTGCGGTGATACCCAATGCTAGTCACGCAGACTTCAAGCCCATATACGACCTGGATCCGCCAGAATTCCCTGAAGGCTGGCACTCGTTTGCAAAGCATTCCACCTCCACCGCGATCGAATCTTACCCCGGCCCATTTGGCGCCCACCTTACGCTTCCCAGACTCCTCCCTGCCCATCTCAGAGAGTTCGACACTCCGCGGATCCACAGTTCCAAGCTGTCCGCCTACCGTCACGTGGCATTCCAGGCATACCGGACCCTGTATGAAAACGGGCTGCTGAACGACTCGCTGCTGCCGTTGACCAGTGTCGTGGAGCCAGAGTTGGAGGACGAGGTCAAGGAGATCCTGAAGGAAGTCGAGCGCCGTGCTGGCTTCGCCAAAGTCTCGGTCCAGATGAACCCATGGACAGGGGACGATCCCCAAGTCTGGCACGCCGCGGCTTTGACAATCGAGGGACTGAACCCGATCCTACTTTTAACGCACACGAAAGCGGTTGAAATCGCCGCCGATGAGGCAATTCAACTACACCGATCTGGTCGCACGGACTACGTGACCATCGAGCCCCTCGAGTTCCAAGTGACGCCTGCGATCATTGCCCGGGCCCGTGATTACACGCGCCGGCTGTTCTGGTCGTTCAGTGCCTCGCGCATGGACTGGAACGACCTCGATTTCTGCTACCTCTTTCTTCCGGACGAATATGACGAGGACGAGTTCATATGGAACGATCGCCGTTGGTGGCAAGCGCAGCAGCTGGCATCCGGTGCAGTCACCGCAGACCCCGGGCCGTTCCTGGCGAATGCCCTCTCGTTTGGCCAGTTCTACTCGTACCCATCAGATTTGGCGCTGGTCCGCGACGGACCGAGGCTGGCGAAGATGTTCCAGTTCGTGCGGTGGCGGTTCGCCGATGATCCGCTTTCTGCCGAGGAGGAACTGGAAATGCGCGCCTCGCTGGAAAAACGATTTGGGATCGAGGATGTCCCGCAGATCACATATCCGCTGCTCGAAGTGCAGGCTCTGCTGCCCCGGACCAACTTCCTGACGCCGTCCCAAGGATCAGGGACACCCCGGCAAACGATGCATCTGCTCCCGCGACTGTCTTATGTGATGCTGTGTTCCAGGACAGAAACTGAATATTCGCTGCTGTTGCCGTGCATCTTGCGCTCGTTGGATCTCACACTGACTGTAGAATCGATCAAAGAGACACTCTTTTCGGGCACGCGAATTGCGGGGGTGCCTCGGAATCTGCTGACGGAAGCACTGTGTGCACCGACTGCCCAAGAACAGGTCAATTATCAGGTCGGTTCTGGTTGTGTTACTACCGTTCCAGGCCGACGCTGACGGCGATATGCTAGCGCATGGAAACATTGGGTGACACGGTGCTCAAATTCATGGCCTCGATCCAGCTTCTTGCCGAGTATCCATTGTGGCACGAAGGATATCTCACCCAGAAAATGGGGCATTCAGTATCAAATGTTCGATTGGCCAAGGCGAATCTGCAGCACGAGCTGTTCAAGTGGATCATCCGAGGTCATCACTTGTGTTCTATCCTTGCTCATTCGCTCATGTCGCATCACCACTAGATCGACTGCTGGGCAGAAAGTGGAAGCCTCGCTATTTCTCAACGGACGTCGCCCAGATGGATGTGCAGGACACCCCTGTCATGAAAAATGGTCCGCTAGCGAGGAAAAAGAAGGAGAAGAAGAACAGCGGCGAGCTTTCTACCAAAGGCAAGTGGCCTGTGTTTGAGAATTTCCTGTTCTAATGGGTTGTATAGTGCTGGCAGACTGTATCGAGTCGCTGATCGGCGCAGTGTATCTGCACGGTGGTTTCGACTACGCGCTGGAATGTGCGAGCTTTTTCGACCTGAACATCAAATGGGAGCCATTGCCGCAACGCATCGAGACTCTGCTGAGTCGGGTCGAGACCGCAACCGAGCTTCCCAAGCAAGTTGACTATGTGGAGCAGATGCTGGGATACACTTTTGAACGCAAGCTGCTGGTCGTGGAGGCCCTGACGCACGCGAGCTATCAGCAGGACCTGCGCACCGTATCGTACGAACGTCTCGAGTTTTGCGGGGACGCCGTGCTCGACATGATTGTGGGCGAGTACTTGTTCCGAGCAGAGGGCAAAAACTACTCTCCCGGGCACATGTTTCTGCGCAAATCGGCGATGGTCAATGCACACATCCTGGCCTTCATCTGCCTGGGCACCCATCTCGAAGTGACCAGCGCCATGCCGCATTTGTCTGGCTCGCGTTCCGATCGCAGGACTGACCGCACTCTGACGATGCAGCAACACTCGCGGTCGATCTATCTCTATCAGTGCCTGCTGCACACGAACCCGAAAATCATGGACGACCAGCAGGCGGCCTTTGTCCGCTTCCAGCAGCATCGGGCCGAGATCGAGGAGGCGTTGGCGAGCAACGACGTGGGCGCGCCTTTCCCGTGGACGGCGCTGTTCCGGATGCAGGCGCCCAAGTTCCTGAGCGACATGATCGAGAGTCTCGTCGGCGCAGTTTTCCTCGACTCGCAGGGGGATCTGGACGTCGTGCGCGGGGTCTTGCGCAAACTCGGGCACCTGCAGATCCTCGAGCACGTCGTCGCGCGGGACATGGATGTCCAGCATCCCGTTTCGCGGCTGGCGATGTGGGCGAGCAAGAAAGCCAAGAATGTCGCGTACGAGTTCTTGACCGAGAAGGGCCGGATCAGCTGTGCGGTGTCCATCGACGGCGCTGTCATCGAAGAGACGCGCGCCACCGACAACTACAAAGGGAGATCTACCAAAGACGAAGTCAGATTGGTCGCCGCGGACAGAGCCGTCAAGTTATTCCGGCTGCGGCTGGCGAACGACTCGGCGAAAGCAGATTCCAAAAAGAGGAAGCATACAGACTCGATGTTCTAATACTTAGGATGTATACAATGTATTATACGGTGCAGTACAGGTCGTGTCAGCCCCGATTTCAGTGCTCGGTCTCCTCCCAAGTACGACCAACAGTCTTGACCAAGTCAGCCTCGGTCACCTGCTTGCCACTCGAGAAGTATCCGGCTGCGATCTTGGCATCGATTTCGACTCGCGAATCGGGAGGAATGAGGTGGTCTGCAGGATCGATCAACAGGTGAAAGTGCGCACGGAAAGTCAAACGCACCAGGAATGTCATAACGGTGCAAGATCGGGATCCCACTCTTCACGATCGCATCGTACTTCATGTCGCTCATCGACACCATCTTGTCAACCTTCTTGACCCCGAGCCAGTGCAGCACATCGGGCATCAGCGCTTGGAACCGCATGTCTTTCACACCCGCAATCATCTCCGTCGACTTGAAGTACTTGTCCGCCGAATCGCCGCCGCGTTTGCGCAGATTGTACACCAGGTACTTCGTTACCTCCCCGAGAGCCCGGCCTTCCTTCCGGAAATAGACCACGAGGCCGACTCCGCCTCGCTGAGCACCCCGAATGCATTCCTCGATTGCGTAAGTCAGATAGGGCTTGCACGTGCAAATGTCCGAGCCGAAGACGTCCGATCCGTTGCATTCGTCATGCACTCGGAGGGTTAGTTCTTTGCTCTCGTCCCGTAAAAACGCGGGATTTCCAACTGCATCTCTTCAGCTCAGTCGCATCGTTGTTGAATCGATGCTTACAGATATAGGCCGTCAAACCACCGATAGGGGGGAGGAAGACCTTGATATCGGGACGGGTGATCAGCTCCGGATAAGAACCGCCAGTCTCTTCGAATAGAGCGCGGCGCAGTAACAGCTCGGAGCTAGTAGGGCATGGATTAGAAGAATCCCTGACTAGAGCCAAGAAAGCAGCGCACATTCCAAATCGCTCGGCGACCCCGGGAAGATGCCATACAGGCTCGACCGCAGCCTTGCTCACCGTCACCTCGACACCCGACTCGGCGAGCCCCGGCAGGTCTGCTGTCTTCAGCACGATCTTGCCGTCGATCTCCAGTTCTCCCCGTCGCACAGACTCGTCCAACTCGCTCATCTTGATGTGCGCACGCGTGATCGCGATCGACGGCCGCGCGTCCAGGCCAAGCTCCTCGATCTCCCGATTGAACACCGTCTGCACCAGATGCCCATACGGGTCCATGCTGACGATCGGCCCGTAGTTCCCGCTCGCGGGTTTGTCACTCATCGTCCACCCACCCGCCGATCCCCACGCCGGATTGGGCGGAACCTCCACCGGCGGCTCCGTCATCGTGTAATCGGGCTTGTGGTTCGGCGATAGGGAGCCCATCGCGATGGACAGTGCGCGGTAGATCGAGTACGAGCCGCTGTGCGCACCCAGCGCGTTGCGCATCTTGATGCTGCTCGGCAGCCGCGAGCACACCACGGGTCCACGCTCGGTCGGGGCCAATGCGCCCCACTGCAGGGGGTACGGCGTGATGTTGTGTTGGCCGGGATACGTCGTCAGGTTGACACGCCCGGGGTACAGCACACGCTCGCGCTCCTTCTCTTTGGTGGTGACGTCGGAGAGGATGTGATGCAGCGGCACAGAGGAGACCGAGCTAGGGGAGGTCCCCAGATCGCCGATCTTGTCCGAGCTCGATGAGACCGACCTGCCCGCCGGGACGCTGATAGGCCTGGTGCCGTTGCTGGGGAGCGCGGGACCTCCATTCGTCTTGTTCGCACCCGTCAGTGAGTCGAGCTGCCCCTGCATCGTTTCAAGTTGCGCCAGTATCTTGCTCAAGACCAGATCCGACGACATGGTGGTTACGAAGCAAGTCGTGTATCGCACGTGTCGTATCGCTAGACTTTGGCTTGTGTATACATATCACGGCGAATCTCGCCTACATAATCGCACAGAACGGCGAAATCATCAGGCGGTGACAGGCATGGTCATTCGAAGCGCACACAAAATGAACAGAACAAATTCAAAGTCACACAGAATTGGCGGGAAACCCGTACTTTATTGGGCATCTCAATATACACTACACTACTGCTTGACGAAGATGTAAGTGGACACTGAAAGCGGGGGTGGCCTGGGGTAATTGATTTGGAACTGCATGACAAGCCTGAGGATGATTGTCAGTGACGAACGAAGGCACGAGACAGACACGTCACGTACATGCAGAGACTGTAATGTTTCAGCACTTCCTAGATAATCGTCTGGTCCAGAGGATCGTCTCGGAAGTGCGCAACACTACAGATTCAATCTCATCGGAAAATATATCCGACAAGATACGGCGTAGAACACCGTTGCGCGACAAAGCGCGCAAAGGAGAGCAGTCTCGTCGCTGTCCCATATCCTGTGCATAGTATACACAGGAATCTTGACTGCAATACAGTCCACGTTACTCGCCAAAGCGAGTAAAAAACCCCTGCGTCGGCCAACGCAACTGGGGCGTCCATCCACCCTGGGTCCTTGGGTGGAGGTGTCGGTGCGAACAACCAGCAGTTGTCGCGATTCCGCCGGAAGAGACATCTCGACCGGTTATTTGTTCGAGTGCGAGTTCGCACTCGAAACAACAGTCAACGAGGTATACAACCTGTGACTCGATGCCAGAACGGCAGTGCCTTCTGGTCTTTCAGGCCCGCATCGCAGGCTACGTCCCGTCGCGAACGGGAAAAGAAGCTCGTCGTGAGCTTACGACGGCGTACTGAAGTAAGAATTAGGAATGTGGGACGGGCCGACGAGAAACGCTAAAACATACCGAGCCGAAGGGGTCAATCCAAGAACCAAAGAAGTGGCACTGCCTGCCGAGTCATTCTTATAGTAGTGATCGGTCGGAGCTTGAAATAACTGATGCGCATCATGGGCTTGGATCCTGGTGATCCGCCATCTAATCTGCCAACGATCTTCCCGGTCTCCTTTCCCTTTGAGCCTCTAGTCGCACCGATCTATCGGAAGAACAGAAGCAAAAATTGAATACCCTGCGCATACGGGAGCTGTACGGCGGGCCCGATACTCAAGTCTCGAATCCAGAGAAGCTCACGGTGCATTTCCCCTCACAACGGGCTCTCTTCGTTCGGGAGCTCAGTTACATGCTACGTGTTGTGCACGTTATCGTAGCCTGATGAAGCAGATTCACCGCGTCTTCTATTCAGACTTTGTTTCGGCTGTCCCGCTTACCCTTGCCCTGAGCTCTCCGCGTCTGGCAATGATTTACATTGCCTGGAAGATCCTGGCTTGCTCGACATGCTTCGTTCAAGCGAAAATCCTCGTGCGATTTGTGATAGTCTGCTCGTACAGTTGCCTGGACTGGTTGCTGTCCACTCTGTGGGACCAGGCTAACTCGCTTGGACGGTTTGCTCCACTTACCGGGCTCATAAGCACAATGTGACCTGCAACATGGTGCGGGGCAAGGTACACGACTTTGGTGGGCACTGTCTGACTGTTGCAAGGCGTATCAGTGGCATTGGCATCCACAATCCCACATTCCTCTCGCCTTTTACTAGAGGAATCCGTGTCGTGTGCTAAATGAAGTCACCATGCAATTTTTCCGCTTCTTCGGCCATGTGGCTAACCTACCTTTTTGCATCTCTTGGCGTGCGGTTATACAATGTATCCCACTACCCTCTGAATCAGGTAGTTGGATCGACCCCCGTCGCGACTAGTAGCCCTGCCAGCTTTGTAAACAAGTGCAAGTGTAATCGATTGTAAGTAATGTAAATGCAAGTTTGACAAGTAAACAAAATATGTATGTTGAAGCGCAGCGACTCATTACACACCCTGTGGCGTTGGTTGCTGCTGGATAGCCCCCAAGCTAACGTCACGACTTTGACCCTGCATATCCTGGGAGGCAATTGAGACTGTGCCCTAGAGTAGCATGGGACCACGCACCACTCGTTGCTTTTTGACTGGTCGCGGTCGCGCACCCGCGATCCCAGCCTTAGCGGCAGTGATGACCGGAACAGTGCCGCCTCCATTTGCAGCGGACCCAACTGCCCCATTCATACCACTTGCACCTGATGGCATTCCATTCGCGTGTGGCTCTAGTTCCCTTTCTCGCTTCAGGCTTCGCTCCGGGTGTGCGCTCGTCGGTGTCCCTGTGCCAAGGCTGCTGGTCGGTGTCCCAGTTCCCTTCCGCTGAGGAGTCCCGACTCGGCCGGGGACGATAACAGGTGGAACTGACGGCCGGGGAGTGCCGGCGCTTCCTCGCGGGGTCCCTGCTGTCGTACGGGGTGTTGATGCACTTGGGCGTGGGGTGCCGACAGAGCCGGCGGCAGGAGAGGGGGCGGCAGGAGAGGGGGCTGCGATGCCAGACTGCGCATTGTGGATCTGCTGTTTCGCCAAACGTTTGAGCTCCTTCTACAAAATCGAGTAAATCTCTGTAGATTTGATAGACCCCCAAACGCACTCGTTTCTTGCGGTCTTCCCGTGCTTGTGCGGACTCCTGGATGAGAGCAGCAGTATTCCACTGAGTTCGCGAGTAAGAACAGTCTGTGTGGGCCGAGGCTCAGAAACCAGTACGCACACCCTTGAGGCCCTCGGGTGAGACCTGGAACGCCTCCTGCTGCGTCCTCTCATCGAATTTAACGATCTTAACATGCTGTTTCGGGGGCATCTGCATTATGGTCGTGAGGTAGTCGTCCTTTTTCATCGAATGTCGTCCTAACAATCAATCAGCGCCATAGAAGGGATGAGACGTCGCCGACCACGCACCAGGGACACCCTTGATGAGGTGCTTATACGAGTTTTTCTTCTTTTTCTCTCCCTTGGCCAGCCCACCGTCCTCATCGTCCGGTTCCTGATCTCCGGGAGTTTGGGGTACCGGGCTCCCGTTCAGTTCGCGCGCTTTGCCCTTGCCCTTGTCTGGGGCATCGGCAAAGTCTTCTGCGGCGCCGCGGACATACTTGTCGTATGCAGGGATGAGCTGGAAGCGAGCGAGGAGGTCCTGGGTGCTGGCAAGGCGAGGCGCTGGGTGTGGGGGGGCTGGAAGGCGTTAACAAGGCGCTGGAGAAGGACCAGCCGAGGTACCCTTAGGCTTAAGATAGAGGACAGTGGATGGGCCGGCTTCGGCGTTCTGCTGCGGGACCATCGAGAGCGAGGGCGTCGCAGGGAAGGACAAGAACGGCTCGGCTACAGTCACTTGTTTGCCAGTGTGCCACTGCTGTCGATCACAAACTATTGCCCCCTTTGAACCATCACCACAACGCTCTTGTACCCATCTGAATTCGAAAGACCCTTCAGAGTTCTGCCATACGGCTGTGCTTATCTCCGACTCCTCACGCTCATGGCCTCTGCGTTCTCGAAGCTCCTTGCTTTTCTACCTCAATGGCCGTTGGCGGATGTTGCGCATGATCACCAAGCCCTCACCTCATCGCAATTACGCGTTCATGTTTGGATTCTCCTAGGCCTGCGAACGGTCTATGATGTATAAGTAACTGGATATCAAATCTAGATCCGCATGGGCGCATGGGCGTGCTAGTCTGTTCGATATGCGTGCGAACCACCCTTCTTCAAGGCGTAGACTTGCATGGCAGGATCTTCGAAGCCGCAATCACTACACTCAGCCGGATTTTGATATGCACGCTGACCGGCCTACTCACGCACTGGTTTCTTTCAATCAGACTTGGCTCGAACCTTCGGATCTCCACCGTGGCACATCTCCATTCTCCCATCAGGAGCGAAGTTTCATTTCAGACACGCTCACGTAAGGCTTTGCTGCTCTATAAGAAGGGGATAAGATCGATGGATTCACTTTGGACGGAGCCTTTTTGCCAGCGGCGTAAGTCGCTTTCATGTTTCTCGTCGCAAGCTTACTCTGTTACTTGTAGCCAGGGCCTCTGCCAGATTGATCCCATCCCATTCACGGGCGGTGCCAGCAGTGCCCCATATATTTGCTGGAGCACCGGAGTGCTCCAGCAAATAGTGTGAATCGTGTCCAGGGTATTGCCCTGCACACGAGGTTCAGTCTTGCTGCCGCCACTTCCATGGCGCTAGCAAGGCAGAATGTACGTGTAATCCGATTGTCGTCCAACGTATCGAGAATTCTCACTCATCTGCATAGTTGCCCAGCTTGCCACTCCTTTGCATGAGTATTGCATTTGCAGTGGCCCGCGCGGCTTTAGACAAATCAAATGACCCAGGACAGGACAACAACACGGTGCTGCTTCTCACCGATCGTCGACAAGAGAACGAGCAATGTAGTCAAATGTACATATGTTGGCAAACAATCAACTGCGCAGTCCTTGTGCGGTCGATCATCGTCGAGGCGAATATACTTGAGATATCACGAGTCCCGGCAGAACAGTTCATCTGAAGCCCGCACACTCGGCAGGGAATGAACAACTAGACAGCATCGATTCTTCTATGATAACGAGAACATTTGCCTGGATGAGCAGCGGGTGCTCTAGGCCTCGTCGCCGCAACGTGGGACGAAAGTAGAAGACCAATTGATCACGCATACACAACTTGATGGACGCTTCCATCTCCTCCGGCCAACCCGAATCGATTTCGTTGGACGAACACCTTTCATACCCGGTGTTCTCCCAGGAGCAAGATGGAGAACAAGTCATCGCAAAAGAAGCCCGGCAGACTCTGCAAGATCGTCTCTATGTCGGCAATTTACACCCAAGCGTTGACGAGTTGCACCATGTCCTCCAGTGTCCAGGGCACCATCTTAAATGTTTGCCCAGATACGCCCTCCTCCAAATATTTTCCAAGTTCGGCAGAATAACCAAGCTCGACTTTCTCTTCCACAAAACTGGGGCTCTCAAGGGCAAGCCGCGTGGATTTGCGTTCGTGGAATATGGGAGCAGTGATGTGCGTATCCTCTCAACTACCGTATCCAAATCGAGTCTCATCCCCGGGCCTCCTATGCGTCTTTTCCCTGTCCGGCGGTTGTCTTGTGCTTGAAATCGCCCAAACTATCACAGTGCCCCGGGAGAGATTCTCAGAAGCAAGTGTGCTGATTAATTGGTCTTTCGGTATCTAGGATGCCCTCAGGGCGTTGGGCTCGGCACACGATAAACTCGTACGAGGACGAAGGCTGGTCGTGACGTTCGCACAGCAAGCGCCGTTAGACCCTGCTACCGGACTCCCGAAGGCACGAAGGTCTATGGCGGAAGCTGGGCGTCCAACCACGCTCAGTATGATCAAATCAGGCGCAGGGAGTCGACATGGAGGGTCCGTGAACTCTTTCCCTCTCCTCATGATTGACTGGCTGAGCGTTTCCGCAGAACGCACGACAAGATTGCGATGATGGAGGCAAAACTGCGGCAGATGGAACGGGCCGAAGAGTCCGAGTCGCTGGTCCATCATCCTTCTCTACCCCTTAAGCCTCTGCCCTCTGACTTACCAGTCAATCCCGGACTGCACTCTACCGATAATGCTGCGAGACAACGACAGACGCAGTCACCACTTCCCATGCCACCGAAAGTGCCACCGCCGCTGTCGTCGAGTACAATTTCCTCAAATAAGGCAAAACCTGCCGTCCGCAAGGCGGGTGCTTTGACTGGGATCAAATTTGGAAAACCGAAACCGAAAGCGGAAGAGAAATCATCGTGACCACTGTACAATAATATAACACACATGCTGTATATCATACTTTCTGGGTTAATGCTTCCATCTGGGGAAAGTCAGATTATGCGGGGAAGATAGCAAAGATGCTCACATTTTGATCGTGCGATCTCGTCCCCCGCTGACAATCTTATCAGCGACGAAGTCCACGCAGTAAACTTCGTCTGTATGGCCGGGCAGATCGTTTTTGAGTTTGTATGTTTTCAAGTCCCACGTCTAGGACAGCGCAGGAATGAGGGATGAGGCTCGACTCAAATGGCTCGAAACTGACCTTGACAGTGCTGTCCTTCCCGCAGCTGACGACGCCGCGACCGTCTGCGCTCCATGCGACACGGTAGACAGCCCCGACATGGCCGCGTAGTGTGGCGACGTACTTGCCGGTGCGGCCCTCCCAGATGCGCACGGACGAGTCCCACGAAGCCGACGCGGCCCATCGGCCGTCGGGGGAGAAGGACACATGCGACACCTGCAGCGAATGGCCGACCAGACGACACACGGGCTTGATCTTGGTGCTGGGCGCACTCGGGATCTCAGCCAACGGCCCTTTCGGGAAAGGAGACCACATAAACAGCGTGTGGTCGTCCGATCCAGAGATGAGCACTTCTGGAGTGGTGCTCAGCACAGCGGTATATCTCTCGAGAGCGCGCTTTTGCGCTGCGGGGTGCTCAGATCAGACCAGACCGGGACTGCGGTGCCGCGTTTTCACTCACCTTCTTCATCAGAAGCGGGTTTCTTGCCAGTATGGTCGAAGGGACCGGTGCGAAGAACAAAGTCAGTATTGAGGGCAAGTGTTGTGACCCAGTGAGCATGGTCCTTGAGAATATACAATTGCCGGCCCTGTTGGTGATCAGCTGAGAATTCCACCCATTCATCACTAGTGCATACCGCCTCAGCCTCCCAGACGCGGACAGTGCGATCGCTGCTGGCCGTGTACAATACACCCTTGCCGACGCCTCCCCACTTGACCACGTTCACGCTAGCTGTGTGGCCACCGAGCGTGTACTCTGCCCGCCGTGTGAGCAGAGACCACACACGCACAGTCCCGTCCTTTGAAGACGATGCTATCCGTGGTGACGTTGGGTTACTATACACGTTGAGATTGATTGAACCGCGCGGTAGAGAGAGACGGACGCACAGATGGATCGGCTCCCAACACAGCGAGGTAATCCACTTAGAGTGACCTTTCAAAGCTTCCCCGAAAGGCTTGCCCGTCTTCGGATCCCAGATTCTGACCTGCACATCGTGTCAGAGGTATCACCGCAGAAAGCACAATGCACGAACGTGG
Source organism: Mycena citricolor (assembly GCA_963692855.1). Classification (NCBI taxonomy): domain Eukaryota; kingdom Fungi; phylum Basidiomycota; class Agaricomycetes; order Agaricales; family Mycenaceae; genus Mycena; species Mycena citricolor. The sequence continues at coordinate 12,286 of CAVNYO010000146.1, read as the reverse complement.
CCATCGTGGCCCCCCGTCGCCAGCCTACGCTCCAGAGCCTCCCACTCCACACAGAGCACCCATCCCTTGTGGCCAGACAGCGTATGCGACGGCAGTTCCGTGTCCAAGTTCCATAGCCGCGCGGTCGTATCGCCGGATCCGGTGGCCAGAAAGTTACCGGTAGGGGAGAAGGATGCACAGAGGATGGGGGAGGAATGGCCTTCGCAGCGTCAGTCAACTTGGCCCCGCAAAAGAGCACGATGAAGCGCACCAGATAGCGTGGACGAGCACCGCGTCGGAGGACGCACCCGGAAGACACTCTGCGGAGAACAGTGCACGACGAACACATCTTCCTCGGAGAATGCTTGCGAGACGATCGCGTGGTTCAGCACGTCCGTTTCTATCGATTTCGAGATCACCACTCGCGTCGGCGCGCCAGGGATGTGCTTGATTTGATCTTCCGGCAGCGCAATGTGGAAGCCGAAGGGTACAGGATCTTCCTAGACCCTTAGAATGAGATTGTACACAGAGGCGCGGAAGAGCCGGCAGACCTGAGGGCTCAATTTATTCAGCAATCCCTCCAGAGCTTCTCGCGACAGATTGGCCGGGAGGGTGACTGCAGGCGCAAGCGGTTCTCCATTATCCTCCGACACGAATTGAACAATGATGTTTGAAGAGGCTTTGACCGGCTCTGGTTGGGGTTCTGGTACACCATGGTAAAGTTTCTGTCGTTTCGGCGGAGGGAGCAAGGTGGCCATTAGCCGTGAACGCCTGCGACAAAACCGAAATTTTTGAAGTGGTGGCTGTGGGAGGGGATATCTGATTCGAATGATGTCACATTCAACCAAGCGTGACCGTAAAGCAAATTATGGCTCTAAGTACCACTGTATCGCTCTGGGCGGCTTCGATTCTTGACAATGGATAGTGGGAACAAACTCATCAGAAGAAATCGAAAGCGACAATATTCAAGTGTAGCGCGGCTGATATCGTCGATTGTACCTCGGGCTGCAAAACTGGCTATCGACTTGGACATGCCGTTTCTTGACTAATTGAATCCCCTTCTTGAGATGCCTCACAAAGGATTTATTCACGGTCTCGACTCTCGGGTAGGTTCCTGCAGAATACTTATCATGATATCAATCCGACACAGCGGCGTCTTGATTCTGCACGATGCAGCCCTCGGCCCGGACGCCAAATACTCTCCATGCCAGTCTCAAACTATGGAGAGCAATGCTGGTGCTTGTTACCATCCTCTCAGTCTACATGCGCCCAATTTCGCTGAAGAGCTTGCCCGGTTGCCCATGTCCCCATGCACTTCCCACACAATCAATCGACATGCTGTTGGACGGTCCGGTGCCCTAACAATCGGTGCCGCTTGCAGGCTTCCCAGTTCCCATGTCGCTTAGGTCTCTTCCATCATATCCGGTGTCATCTGGTCTATTGCGAGGGGTCAGACGACCTCCCACTGCCGAGCATATATGAGTCTGCGTAGGCAGAAGAGCGGGGTTCAGCAGACCACCGGCCCAACTCACACTCCATACTTACTCCGACTCATCACTCAATGGCCGGCGGTGGTACATCATCTCAGCCCTTGTCCTCTGCGCGCCGCAAAAACCTGGCCGGAAAGTCTGGATGGGTGGGTGCTTCTCCCTCGCCTCCATCGAGCGCGCATAAATGGGTGACAGGCGGGCTTAGTCGAGAATCGGCGCGTGTTTGTGATGGCGGTGTTCGCTTCGTTGGGTGGATTGTGAGTTGCTATTCCCGGTGCTCCTGCTCGTTTCGCTGACGCTACTTCGCATAGACTCTATGGTATGTTGTTTCACACTCTCGTTGTCTCATGTCTGCTGATGCTGCGTGTAAGGTTATAACCAGGTGAGTTGCGCCGCCGATAGCACTTTGACTGGTACTCAGGGCGGTTAGGGTGTCTTCTCGGGTGTCCTGGGGTGCGTCTTGTCCTGCTGTCTCGAGTACTTCTCACTGACGTTTGTCTGCTCAGAATGCGCAATTTTGACGATGCGTCCGTATCCGGTTCTTCCATCTTCGCTGTACATTGTGTCTTAACACCGACCAGGATGGGAAATTCTGTCACGGACTCCGGAAAGAAGGGTTGGCTCGTGTCCATCCTGGAGCTCGGCGCTTGTAAAGAGATCCCCACTCATTGGACTCCCGATACTGACTTTCTTTGCTAGGGCTCGGTGTTCTTCTGACGGGTTAGTTCTTATCTTCCCGCGCTCTTCCTCCATGACGATTGAGCAGGTTATATTGCCGACAAAATCTCGCGCAAGTATGCGGTTGTGGTTGGTAAGACGGACTGTTTATGCGAGTCCCCCCCAAAAAATCTAAGACTGGACAGCTGTGATCGTGTTCTGCATCGGTGTGATTGTTCAAACGACAGCTCATGCCTCTCCGTCTATCTACGGCGGTCGTTTCGTGACGGGTCTCGGAGTGGGGTCCTTGAGCATGGTTGTCCCGCTGTACAATAGTGAAATATCGCCCCCGGAAGTGCGCGGCAGTCTGGTCGCCCTGCAGCAATTGGTCTGTCTTGTCCCGCTGTCCGCCGTTTTCGTTTTCTCGCTCAACGCTCTTAGGCAATCACTTTCGGCATCATGATCAGCTTCTGGATTGATTATGGCACAAACTACGTATGTTTCTGATTCTCGTGATAATCCACATACCTGGACAACTTGGTATCATAGATTGGTGGCACCGGGGCGACTCAAAGTGAAGCTGCCTGGAGAATCCCTTTGGCGCTCCAGCTCGTCCCGGCGCTGTTCCTCGGCATTGGGATCCTTTGGATGCCATTCTCACCGCGGTGGCTGGTCAATCAGGGGCGGAACGACGAGGCTCTGGCTGTGCTCAGCCGTGTTCGCGGGCAGTCCTCCGATTCCGAGGTTGTCCAGATTGAATACCTGTGCGTTTTCAGACCAGGCAGTACCATAACGACCTGACATCTCAACGAAACCCAGGGAGATCCAGGCGCAGTATCTGTTCGAGAAGGAGACCCTGGAGAACAAGTTCCCTCAGTATCAGGATGGCAGTTTCTCTTCCGATTTCAAACTCGGGTTCTTTGCCTATTTCAGTTTGCTCCAAGAACGCAGCCTGCTGTATCGGGTTGCTGTTGGATCGCTTGTCATGTTTTTCCAGCAATGGACAGGCAAGTCTACTTTCGCTTCTACCTCGAGAGGTGTGTACTGAGCGGGATCAGGAATCAACGCAATCCTGTATTATGCTCCCAGCATCTTCCAGAAACTGGGGTTGACCGGAAATACCATCTCCTTGCTTGCGACAGGTGCGTCGTTGGCGATCTCAGTCAGGACTGGCTGCGTCTGACCGCGTCTTCTAGGTGTTGTCGGGATCTTGTAGGCATTGCGCTCTGACGAGACGAATGGGGCTCTAATGAGATGCAGGATGTTCTTGGCGACGATCCCCGCCGTGCTGTGGATCGATAAGCTCGGGAGACGTCCGATTCTCATTTCAGGCGCCTTTGTGATGGCGATCTGCCATTTCATCGTAGCCATCCTCACTGGGCTGTATCAGAATTCGTGGCCCGATCATGTCGCCGCTGGTTGGGTCGCCTGCGTCTTTGTGTGGATTTTCGCCATTGGTTTCGGATACTCGTGGGGTGTGATCTTCTCGCTGCGTGTATTCGTTTCTTCATCTACTAATCTGCCTCATCAGGTCCTTCTGCTTGTGCGTCCTCATTTTCCCGTTCTACTTCGCAACGGTCCTCAGCACATTCACAGGGGTCATTGTCGCTGAGGTAAGCACCGTGATGTGCGATGTTCGTTGCTGACGAGGCGGAAGATATGGCCACTTTCTGTGAGTGCCAATCTCTTGTCTGAATTAATCATTGCTTATTCTCGTTTTGCGCAGGTTCGTGGGAAAGGTCTTTCCATTGCAGCGTCTTCAAATTGGGTTTGTCTTTTCGTGGCCACTTGGAAAACTTTCATTACGAGCATCCTCAGATGAACAACTTCATTGTCGGGCAAGTCACACCGACGATGCTCCAGCACATTGTCAGTCCCTGCTTACCCACGTGTCGATGCACTAACCTAGTGCCAGGGTTTTGGTACATTTGTGTTCTTCGGCGCATTTTCTCTGATGGGCGGGCTTTTCGTTTTGTTTTTCGTCAGTCGCATGCGTGATGTTGGCGCCTGGACCATGCACACTCATGCTCTGTTCAGGTACCGGAGACAAAAGGAAGGACGCTCGAAGAGATGGAAGAAGGTGCGCCGGCTCGGAACCGACGCGGCCCTAACCTACTGAACGTGGTCCAGTATTCAGCGACAGCGCCAAGATTGCACTGGAAGATCAAGCGCGCCTCGACGCTATATATAAACGTCTCGGGCTTCACGATGCGTCGACCACGGAAAAGAACGATATCGAGGACAAGGCGGCAGAGGATAGGATTTCGAACAGTGTAGAATAGTGTTTTCACAAGTGCTTAGTTTACGATGTACGAGTCTTACGAGATCCAGCTTGAGGATGTTTTGACGACCCTGAGAATAAGAGATCAGCATTCCGCAGTCTATTGAAGGTGTCGGAGATCAGAAGTCGATTGAGTATCCTCAACCCAGTAGGGTATAGGTAGTCTAACATGCTTTTGACTTGATGCCAGAGGCCATCACAAGAGAGAGAGAGAGAAATGAAGTGAGGACCAACCTTTAACATGAGGCAAGCGAGAGGTTTTGGACACTTGCGGTTGGTGACGATACCTAGTGTGCGCAAGTTGTGGAAAAGAGCAGAGAACGAAAACGCTGAGACGGGCCGTTACTGATGTTCTTTGTCACAACGACTCTCATCACGTGCAGGAGATCTGATCGGGCCGCTGCGCCTCACTTCAACTAGGCCAACACACACCGCCGATGCCTCGTGGTCTTCTCGTATTCAAATACCAGCCGTAAGAGGGCAGGCTCGGGCATCTAGAGTGCAAAGATCAATGTATGTCTCCCGCTCATTTCCGTAATCGACATGGATCGGGTGCGCATGTCTTGTCGCCTGCTTCCTGATATCGTAGTGTTGGCAGTTGTCCTTGTTGCTCACCAGTCCCTTGTTCTTGCCAGTACATAAAGGAATCCAGCGCTCGCATCTGATTCCCACACTCGACCACCGCGCGCAGCCTTCTCATCGTTTGCTTGTATCGCACAGTATTTCGGGTGCGATATGGCGGCCACTGGATTTCCTCCCGCCCGCATCGACATAATATCACCCGATCCTGGCAGGCGTCACAAATCCCCCATCACACCCGCCACTACCGCCGGTGTCACTGGTATCGTCTACCCTTCGCCTGTCGACGCGCCGCCTCGACCGCCCCCCTTGCCGCCCAAACGACGCCCGCCCGGGCATCGATTGTCCCGCATCGAGTCTGTGTCGTCTGTGACGTCGCAGGACTTCATCCAGATCTCGGACGACATCGTGGCACTTCCGCAGCTGGAGGACGATGCTATCCTGGACGATCTGTGGAAGTCGTTGCGTGCAGACAAGGAGCTCAAAATGCACAAGGAGGTCTCCAAAGTTAAATCCCTGGAGGAAAACAAACCAATTATACCTCCGATCACCGAAGTTGTCCCACCCCGCGCGGCATCGAGTTCGAAAACGAGGTTGGTCCAAGGATTGTCGATACTGTGCTGTTTGCTGAGCCTACGATACAGCACACCCGCCCTTCAGCATGCACGGACTGCATCGATTAGCAGAAGCACCTCGTCCCCGCACCGCTCGCCGCACACGCCGTCGCCGCTTTCCAGGCAGAGCCATAGTCCGCCTCGTACGGAACATTCACAGTCTCACGCCAACCGAAAGTCGCTGCTAGAGGACGTTGTGCCTGAGACTTGGGTTCGGACGGCTCCTCCGAGTATCGTGTCCCCTCCCCCTCCTTCGCCACCGCCACCTCCTCCAAAGGCAAAGACAGTCAAGAAGAAGAGATCTGTGTAAGCGAGCTACGTTGATGATCGATTTAGGCTAACCGAGAGCAGAGTGTCGTACAAGACGGTGCCAGAACGGAACTTTCAAGTTGCTATATTTGATCTACGGGGCGTCGACCGAGACGACATCCGCGTGACCTACAAACGAGATCACCTCATCGTTTCGTGGGAGATATGGGAGGTCGAAGATTGGGAGGAAGAGGACTGTATCGCCCGCAAGACACTCGAGCGAGTGTATCATAGAATCATTCCCCTTGCGCCCGGGACAAAGGTGCTTGCCGATTGCCGTTGAATGATGCCTAAAACTGACTGCCGTATCCAGTTTAGTGAGGTGTACAGTACGATGAAAGGCGAGGACATGCTCTTGCGCTACCCCCTCACAGCAATGTAATAGTACTACACCCCTTGTGTGCATGTTTGTTGAAATCCAGCCGTAATACACGTGGTTTGGGGCAAGAGATAAGGAACCGGAACGCAGTAGCTGCTGACTAATAATGTGGGATAAATAAGTAGCTGTCGCGCCCTGGCTGCGCGCCCACGACCCCATCATTCGGTGCTTTGTACCACCCACCACTTTCTTTCTCATCCTATCATGACCTCTCCTCCCGAAACGTGGGATAATGAGGACGTCTCGCAAATCGATCCTTTCGTTCCTGTCTTCACTTCACACTCCCGCTCCCGTTCTTTGCAACAATCTAGTGATCTACTAGGCTCTCCGCTAACCGGAGAACATGCGCCGCTCCTCAATCGACCATCTCGCGTCAAGAAGCCGTTCTACAGGCCACGGCCGCTGTGGTGCGGTGCTCAATAATGCCGTCCGCGCGTCTCTCATTCACACGTTTCCAGGCTCGTGCCATTCGCAGTCATCTCCGCCCTCGTCGTAAGTGTTGCACTGTCCCGCCCCACTCGATCCTTATGATTCTGATGCGTCCCACAGCGCGGGATGACCCTTGCGCCTCGCATCGAAGTGTTTACTCAACTGTCATGCAGTCGGTTACATCATAGCTACAACCACACGCGCGCCATCGATCCTCCTCCGCCGTTCGTACCCCCGCGCGGGCCTCTCTATTTCTCGGCGGACCCGCTTGGACCTCAGCTCGTTCCCAGCGACAATGCTCCAATCCTAGCATTTGTTGGGGAGCCGACGAATAACGAGCCGTGGGACGACACGGACACGGGTGGGGACGATGTACGGCGGCTGCCCTCTGCGAGATGCATGGCCGACCCCGCGGTCCAAGCGGGTGCTGCGCGGCTGCAGACTATCTTCACTACGACGATGGGCTTGCTCAGCGCGTTCACCACGAGCTGGTGGGGTCATTTCGGGGAACGGCATGGACGGACGAGAGTTCTCGCTTTCACCACGATTGGGCTCTTAATGACGTGCGCGCGATCGTGTCGATGACGGTTATGTAGCTTACCTTGGGCGTTTGTTTAGGGACCTCATCTTCATATTATCATCTACGCCGTCTTCACCCTTCTCCTCCCATGGTCACAAACTTCTACTGGTCGCGCCCATCATCGAGGGACTGCTCGGCAGTGCTTCAACTCTTCAATCCGCAACTTCAGCCTATATTTCGGACTGCACATCGAGTGGTAGTCGGGCCTCAGTGTTCTCTCGGTTCACGGGTGTGTCATTCCTCGGATTCGGAGTAAGTGCAGTTGCGCCCTGGTCGCAGCGACAGTCACTCACACGCTCACACAGCTTGGACCCATCATCGGTGGATATCTCATCCGCAATCCTATATCGTTCTTGGATGGTCCGCCCCACCCTGGGCAGGTCAACACGCCCTCCGTGACCTCTGTGTTCTGGGTCGCGATCGTCCTTCAATTCATCAACTTGTGTCTTGTTGCGCTGGTCTTCCCCGAGTCGGTGTCCAAGGAACAACGCGCCCTTGCTGCTGGCAATCACAAGGGCAAGGGCAAGGCTAGAGATAATTCGACTAGATTAGCCGACGTCGCCGAGGAAACAGAGGTCGAGTCCGGATTCTTGACAAGGCTTCTGTCTCCTTTGGCTGTTTTCATGCCGGTGTCGATTACTATTCCTGGGACGACGCGGAAGAGAACTGACTGGAGCCTGACGTTTGTTGCCTGTGCGATGTTTGGATATATGCTTTCCACTGTTGGTCCTTGTCCACTTGGTTTTGTGCTTTGTACAATGACGCATTTTTGCAGGGACTGTATCAAATCAAGTATCTATATGCCGGCCATGTGTATGGCTGGGGTGCCGAGCCGCTCAGCTACTATATATCACTGTTGGGAACCACGCGTGCCGGTTTCCTGTTGTTTGTATTTCCCCGTGCGTTAGCGTCCATGTTCTACCCTCACAGCAAACACTCAAAGAATTCTAGTGATCATCTCTACTTTCAAACCCAAGTCCGACGCTCCCAAGGACAAGGCGATGTCCAAAGCCGAGAGACCTAAGCCGACCAAGGGGCAACTTGCCAAAGAAATCCGATTCGACATGGGGCTCAGCCGGCTCTCGTTGATCACCGATATCCTAGCCAACACAGCGATATTGGTTTCTCCGGCTCCGACCTACAAGATGCATTCGAATCTTATGAACGATCTGGTGCCGCCGTCCACGGGCAACTCGGAGTTCCAGAAGTCGCAAGCGTTGTTTGTTTTTGCTAGCTGGGTGCAGTGCATGGGCGCTGGTATTGTTCCTGCCATCCAGAGTCTTGCCTTGTGCATCGTACAAGCTCGCTCGTTGCTTGCCTCCGAATCTGGCCAACTGCAAACGAAAGATGCTGGTGCCGGTGCATTGTTCGGTGCACTGGCTGTTTTGCAAGCTAGTGGGCAGATGGTTCTTGGGGTGCGAAGTTGTCTTTCCATCGATGCTGTGCCGTACTCACCTCTGTTCCAGCCTCTTCTGTTTGGCCTGGTATATAGCGGCACTGTTTCAGCGTTCCCAAAGACGGTGTTCGTACTCTCGATCGGCATCCTCATCACATCGTTCATCGCCATTCTTCTTGTGCGAAATCCGCTGTCCAATGCCAATGGCAAAGGAGCTATGCGCAAACGTCGACGGGTCAGTGCTAGTCAAGAGCAAGAGGAGTCTACTCGTGGCAGATCTCGGGTCAGCAAGGATCTCGGCTATGGCAGCACCATGCAGCGACCGCCAGCGCTGGGGGAGCCATCCTCCAGCGGACGGCTGGGGTAAATGGCTAGTATTCTGTTCTATCTATTCTAGAACATATGTAGTCCTCTTTTAGTTTACTATCTATATCCTTGTATTATAATCATCATCTCCTGGCCCGGAGCACACGCAAATCACCTGTCGACACACAATCCAACACAGCCACGCTTCTTGTACACCCCCTCCCCCAACCGTTGCTTTGATCGAAAGTGCTGGTTCGCGATGGATCTTGAAGCCGCCAAAGACGTGGAAAAGGTCGACGTGGAGGGAATCGAGGGAACTTCCTTTTCGGTAAGGCAATATCACACTAGTCTCTGATTATGCTCGGTATGCAAGGTCGAATCCCAAGATCGATCCGAACCAACTCTCTCCGGGTTCCCTTGTCATCATGAACAGCGCCGATCCTTCTGCTGAGCCCTTCATCACGACGAGAGAAGCGTTCCTAAACGCGATCCCGGACAGCGGTCCGCTAGTTCGGCCCTGTGGGAACTGCCAGAACGTACCGCCCAAAGGCAAAGAGTTCTCGAAATGCGCAAAATGCGGGGGCACATACTATTGCAGGTACGCACCCTCTCAATGAGCAGTCTCTGTAAGGAAGACTTGATGACACGTTGCTTCGCAGCCGCGAATGCCAAATGTGCGCGTTTTCGCCCACTCCGAGAGACTTTTCGTTATCGATCATCGTCGGTCTAGCGCCCACTGGAAGGAACACAAAGCGACATGCAAGCATCGTGTAGGAATGAATGCGAAGTTTGCGCAGGCCAAGGAGGCCGCGCTGGCAGCGGGGGAGAAGTACTTTCATCCCGCTACGTTACAGTCGTGGTATCGCATCAACCACGCTGCCATCGAGTACGCTGTACGTTTTTCGCTGCGATCAGCTCTCCAATTACTCTGGCTGAGACTGCGCATGTAGGGATTCTATGCGTTGGAACACCACAAGGGCTTCGTGCAGTCGCTGATCCGGACGCACGTCGCGCTGTTCCTGGTACGTGTGGACGAAAACGCAACAGAAGACCCGAGGGCCGTCCGCCTGGAAAAGGTCGTTCCGATCCTGCTGACGGAGCTGGCTGCGATGCTGCGGATGACCGAGTCGAATCTCGCGCAGTGCAAGAGGGCTGCGCGCATGGGCCAGATGGCTCTGTTCTTCATGGACATGAAAGCCAATCTGCAAGTGCTCGAGTTCCACGAGCCGCCTTCACCCGAGCCGTATCTCAATGGGACGAAACCACTCGACCCATTCTGGGAAATCCATGTCATGCTCAAGGTCAATGGGGGCCTGCCAGCCGAGGAAGAGGAGAAAACGGAGACAGATGCTACGGCGGAAATGCCTGCGGTGGAGGCGCAGTTAGAGCCGGAAAAACCGGCGGAAACAGACCCTGCAAGTAAATGAAATGTATTTTATCGCGTTCTGTCACGGCTGTTATTCGTCGCGCGTCGTCACGGATCACGTGTCGTGAACACTGGTGAGATCGAGCGCCGCGGCTCGCCTATCATCTTACCCTTATCTTTTCTTCACAGCGGGAGAACGCCCGTCTCGAATCGGAGTCCAGACTCCCATGTCATGATTCCAAAGAAGAACAATATTCCCTCATCCAGCAAGCAAACATAAGAGATGTGAGCAACGACATGTAATACCAGTGCGACGCATAGCGCTAGAGCGCCATAGCTGCGGAGCCGGAGCTCCTTAAGTGGGACCCGTCGATCAAAAGAAGCGTTCAACATGTCCGCTCGTGGAGGCGCCTGTTTTGTTATCTACGTCGAATGCTTATCAAGACCTCCCTTGCGCGTAGCTTCCATCCTCTCTTCAGTCTTCACTTCTACTTTCGAAGATGTCACAATGGCTGAACAGGTCGGCGTGGGCCCTCGAGCCCGAAGCGTCGACGTTTGCGCCGAATTCGCGGTGGAGCAATAAGGACATGGATCCCGTGCCGGAGAAGTTAAGGACCTGGACGACTTGGGTGCGTGGAAGCTAGGTGTACATTTTTGCGGTGATAATGATAAACGAGTTTGAAGAATTATGTGGCTTATTGGATTTCGGATGCAGTGAGTCGTGAGGACGTCTTGCGAAGTTTCGGCGACTAAAACTACTGAACAGACGAATACTGTGCGTGTGAATGGCTTTGATTGACCTCTCGATATTCAGCAGGACATACACAGGCTTCATGGGAACTAGCGAGCTCGATGATTGCGGTCGGGCTTTCATGGTGAGGATAGTGTTGTGATTAACCGACGTGCTAACATTGCGACCGCTCGAAGGCGACAAGCACTCCCTGCTATTGCAGTCGGTCACATCATTATCGAGTAGCCATGGTACGGTCGTACTCGGCTGTCACGCAGAGCACATCACAGACCGTTCGAGCAGGTCCTCAACGGGACCGCGGGCGCGCGGCTGCATATACCGTTCCCGGTGCTAACGCGATCCTCGTTCGGATTTTGGCTCAGCTACTTTGCGGTGATCTCACGGGTGGTTCTTTCAATGTTCTGGTTCGCAATCCAGGTGGGAGGCCTCTCTGATCCGTATTCGAAGACTCTTGTTGAACAGCTGCAAAGACGTATACGGGATCCGAATGTGTTTATCAAATGCTGAAAGCAATTTGGCCCTCTGTTGCCCACATCCCCAATCATCTGCCGGCGTCTTCAGGGATAACCACGGTTGGAATGATGTGCTATTGTGTGTGACTGGACTTTCTGTGTGGCATTTACGTTGAACAGAACTCAGTCCTGTACTGGCTGGGGCAATTTCCGTTCTTACTCATCTCGCCGCAGCGGATCCGGTACCTATTCGTTCTCAAGGCAGCGATTGTGCCCGTGACATGGCTGGCGATGTTGATCTGGGCACTGCACAAGGTCCCACCGAGGCTCAGTCTCCAGCCGCAGCACGAGACGCTTACGGGCAGTGCGGCGAGCTGGGCCTGGTTGAGCTCGCTGAACAGTGCACTGGGCATCTACGCGACTCTAGCAGTCAACATCCCTGACTTCACGAGATACGCTCAAAACGAGCGGGCCCAGTACGTGCAGCTTGCTATTATTCCGGTGGCGTTCACTCTGGCTGGGTTCTGCGGCATGGCTGTGGCGTCGGCCAGCGAGCATCTCTATGGGACGATCATCTGGGACCCACTTCAACTGATTGACCGCGGGACAACCGCGCCGCTGCCTTCTTCGCTGCGTTCAGTTTCTCGCTTGCCAGTGCGCAAAAGCTTTCGGTACTCATGGGATGTCTGTGACTTACCCAATCCACAGCGCTGGGGAC